>JAVJIF010013313.1:0-98676 GCA_038442645.1 Agave tequilana | reverse complement strand
AGAGTCCGTTAAGTCTTTCGTAGAAAGATTTCGGAACACGGCACTCCGATGTCCGAGCGGCATGACCCAGGCCAACCTGGTGGAAACATGTCGCCACAATCTCCAAAACTTCACTCCTTGCTCAAATAGGAGTAGCAGAAAGCCGCACCTGGAAACAGTTAGTCCAGCAAGGTGAACAGCTGAAGAGATTGTCGCCCGCGTCAGAGCGGAAGAAGGCAGGCCCAGGCCAGAAAGGTCGACAAGGCGTGCGCCAGACACATCCCTCCAAACCAAACGGAAGGAATAACTTGGCAACGGAGACCAAATCTCCCGTCAAGCCTCAAACAGCAGAGCAGGTGGCTCTTCCAGCCAACCCCGCGCCAACAAACAATATTCCTTCAAGATGACATGTCGACTCGCTCTTCAAATTACTCAACAAGAGCAAATCGACTGAAGCTCCCTGAAATCAGGCGCCCAGAAGAAGTCGGCAAGACCGACAAACACCACTACTTAACTGCCTGTACCATAGATGCTCGGGCACCCTACCAAGAGCTGCTACATCTTCAAGGACGTCCTTCAAGCCTAATTGACGCGGAGGTATTAAAACTCTCCGACCGAGCAGAAACAGAGGGCGGCCAACATGACGTCGGCACTCCACTTCGGGACACGACCCCCGATGCCCGTGGGAGTGATATCTGTCCGAAAGGAGAATTGAGAGTGGTCAATACAGACCCTCATCAGCAGCAGGAGAGGCTTGGTACCCGTCCCTACACCTCAAGGGAAATCATGTGGATCCACCCTGACCTCGTCGACGAGCAACAATGACGACTGGACCAACAGGAGTCCAAAGGCAAAGGAAAGGCTCATCTTGCCACGTGATCTGCGCTTCTTCCCGGGAAACAGACGCTGATTTCCTTCGTTACCGACTCAGAAGAGGAGACAATGGTCCTGGCGGCGGAGAGCCCAACAACCGACAGCAGGCACCCGTTCAGGGCAGGCGTACTTGAAGCAGTACGGCGAAAAGGCGGTGGTCCCTCCTACCAGCTTAGAGAGCCAGCTCAGCCCTCCACAAAACCACCCGTGGAGAAACAGAAAGAAACTCGGTTTTCCCGGGTTCTTTCAAGAAGTGCAGCGGAAGGATCTTCGACATCTTACCGCTCTCGATGTTCTGGCTCAGTTAGCCAACATCCCGGCACGCATTACCTTGTATGAGCTCCTGAGGCTATCTAAGTCAACCAGAGAGGCTCTACAAGAAGCCTGACGAACGCTGAGGTCTTTCTGACCCACGTAACCGAGAGAGAAAGATGTAGAGGATTGCCTCCACACCTCTCCAAATGTTCCCTGCATTTCCTTCACAGCAGACGACATGCAGGTTAAAGGAAAGCATGACCGACCCTTATACTTCACGGGGTATATTGGGTCATCCGAGGTGAACGCATCCAGGTAGACCAGGGTCCGCACTTAGCATCATACCTCGCCGAGTCATGCAATTTCTTGGCATTCCCACCCATCGTCTGAGCCCAACCCACGACTATTTATGGGTTTAATGCCAACAGCTCCCGCCCGATGGGGAAGATCAAGCTCAAATGCGGATCGGGAGCCTCAAATCGGAAGTGACGTGTTATGTCATTGACGCTGACACTTCCTACAACCTGTTGCTGGGACGACCATGGATCCACCAAACTCCATCGTTCCCTCCACTCTCCATCAAGTCATGAAATACATTGACGAGAGCGGACAGGTTCGAACGTTGATCGCCGAAGGCATCCGTTCAAAGGGGTCGAGAACTATTTCACGGATTCCCTCTTATATGAGGAGAATAATGGAACCCCGCAACCAGAGGGAGCCAGACTCTGGTAATGAAGCTGACACCGAGCCCGAAGAAGAGAGTGCCTGTGGGAGTTAGAACCACTTGTAAAGAGCACTAATAAGCTCGATGTTGATACCACCGACGATGCAGGCGGTTGGTATATTAATGAAGACTTAGATTTCGCGTATTTTCCTGTGTATGAATCTGAGTCAATACCATCGGATACTAGTACCGACATGGGCGAGGATGTATGGTCGGCAATGAATGCTCTGACATCATTGCATGTACTATAAATCATCCTTCGGGACGTACCATGATGATGGTGACGCGCAAGGATCGTCATTTATGGTTCCAGCCAGACAAAAGGCCCAGAGACCTATCCTCTTTGGACGAATCATGTCTGAACCAACGCCCCATGAAGAATCAGAAGGCGAGGATGAATCCCCCCAGTTCATCATTATGAACCGAGAACGCTCAAGATGATGAAGCGTATGGGTACGATCTAATCAACAGGCCCGGGTTAAACTTCGGCAAAGGAAGGAGATCATTGCTTCGATCTTTTTGTACCAAAGGGAAAACACCTGACTATTTATCATCAACCCGCCGGGGGTTGGGCTATGTATCAACTCCAATGCCGTCAGCTCTGATTCTGAGGAACCATCAGGCCATGATCACTCTTCAACACGTCATCGTGGGAATCAGATGTCAGTATTGGCAACATCTTCAAAGGGCTTTCTGTAAACATGGTTTCAACAAGCCATCTGGAAGACGAAGACGAAGAAATGATCCAGTCGGATACAGACCCCTTGATCAAACATCTGAATGCTCTCTGGGATATCCGCTTTGAACAGCGTGAGCCACCCACAGAAGACAAGGTTGTTCAGATCAACCTAGGATGAAGCCAACCCCAAGCCCATCTTCATAAGTGACGGCCTTGTCACCATCAGAGAAGAATGATCTAATATCTCTTATACAAGAGTATATAGACGTCTTCGCCTGGAATTACGAGGACATGCCTGGACTTGATCCTCAAGTGGCTATGCACGCACGCCTCAACATCATTCCGGACGTAAAACCCGTCAAGCAACAGCAGCGACGGTTTCGTCCCGAAATAATGGAGGCCATTCAATCAGAAGTCAAGAAGCTTATTGACTCCGGCTTCATCAGGAGGAACAACATCCCGACTGGGTAGCTAACATCGTCCCCGTTGCTAAGAAGAACGGGAAGATCCGGATCTGCATCGACTTCCGCGATCTAAACGGGCCTGCCCCAAAGACGAGTTCCCATTGCCAATCACAGATGTCATGATTGACAATACATGCGGTTTCGAGCGAATGTCCTTTATGGACGGATTCTCAGGATACAATCAAATCAAGAGTACCCTGACGACGAAAAGCATACCTCCTTCAGGACACCTCTAGGAGTATACTGCTACACCGTCATGCCTTCGGACTAAAGAATGCAGGGGCAACATACCAAAGGGCTATGAATGCCATTTTCCACAGCAGATACGCAAAACGGTGGAGTGCTATGTCGATGACATCGCGGTGAAAAGCCGCACTAAGGCGATCACATAGCGGATCTAAAAGCGGTCTTTGACATCATGCGGGCTCATCAATTGAAGATGAATCCCACCAAATCATTCCTGGGGGTAGCCAGCGGAAAATTCCTAGGGTTTGTTGTAACCTCTACGGAATTCATTTGGATCCGGAGAAGTTTCGCGCCATTCAGGAAATGCAACCTCCAAGAAGCCTCAGGGAGCTCAGAGGATTGCAGGGACGACTGCATACATCCGCAGATTTATTTCAAATCTCTCCGGAAGATGCCAACCCTTCGCTAAGCTGATGAAGAAGGGAGTCTCGTTCATATGGGACGACGCTTGCCAACAAGCATTCGAGGAGATCAAACGATACCTCACCCAACCACCAGTACTTGCAGCTCCGGTTCCGGAAAGCCCTTCCTGGTGTACGTCCGATCGATGGATCATTCTTTGGGAGCTCTACTAGCTCAGAATGATGACCAAGGACGAGAACAAGCAATCTACTACCTCAGTAGAACAATGATCGGGGCCGAACATCGGTACAACCCGATCGAGAAGGAGTGTTTGGCCTTGGTGTTCGCTATTCAGAAAATGCGACACTATCTGGTAGGCCAAACCATAAATGTCATATCAAAAGTCAACCCCCTGAGGTTGCTTATGACAAAGCCTTCATCATTGAATGGCCGGCTGGCGAAATGGGCTATATTGCTCTCTCTCATATGAGATGCACTTCCTGCCACAGAAGGCCATTAAAGGACAAGCGGTGGCGGACTCTTAGCTGAACACCCAGATCCGAGGGCAGCCAAACTTTATGAGGATCTCCCAGATGAGGTCGCTGAAGTATGCCTGACTCAGGCAACTTTCGAAGGACAAGTTATGGCAACTTTTCTTCGATGGTGCATCAAGGGCAAGCCCAAAGGGACACACAGTAGCGGGGTAGGAGTAGTACTCTCTCCCCACAAAACTACGTGATCCCCCGGGCTATCTCGTTAACCGAACCCTGTTCCAACAATGTGGCGGAATACAACGCTCTCCTGATTGGGATGCATTCGCCGATGAGATTGGCGTTAAAAATCTCGAGGCGTACGGTGACTCCAAACTCATCGTCAGCCAAGTTCGCGGAGAGTATGAGGTCAGACATGAAGATCTAGTACCATACTACAACGCGACAATCCACATGGCGGAAAAGTTTTCAAACTTCTACATTGACCATGTGCGCGAAGCCAAAATGCGCATGCAGATGCCCTCGCATCTCTCGCAGCTTCCCTAGCTCTCCAGCTGGAACAATGGAGAAAGTATTCGTCTATGCCACGACCTATACTGTCCAAAATCCCCCCCGGAGACTACCCAGGGTCAACAGGAGATCGTCGCGGTAAAGAGACACTTGAAGTGTCAACCGCTCCAGAGCTTAAAGACTGGCGATTTTCCTATATTGATTATGTCTTATACGGCATCTTGCCTGAAGACACCAAAGAGGCGGCCGCCATTCGGAGGAAAGCCCCCAAATTTTATTATAATGCGATCACGCGAACACTGTACCGTCGATCGCATGACGGGATCCTGCTCCGGTGCCTCTCATCAAAAGAGGCCCGCGAAATGTTGAAAGAAGCCCACGATGGCACATGTGGAGCTCATCAACCTGGTCCGAAGCTGGCAAACAGACTCCAAGATTGGGTACTACTGGCCCCAAGATGGTCGCCGACGCCATCTCCCTCGCCAAAAGATGTCACGCCTGTCAAATAATGGCGATTTCATCCATCAAGCACCAGGGTACCTCCACTCTACGACCTCTACCTGGCCGTCGAAATGTGGGGGATGGACTGGTTGGCCCCATCAGCCCACCATCATCGAAAGGACATCGGTTCATTCTAGCAATAACCGATTACTTCTCCAAGTGGGCCGAAGCTGTTCCTCTAAAAGAGGTAAAATCGTCTACGTGATCAAGTTCGTGAAACATCACGTTATCTATCGCTTCGGTGTGCCTCGGCGGATCGTCCATGACAATGGACCCCAGTTCATCAGCCAGGCTTTCCAGAGATTCTGTGCTAAGTTCAGAATCCAGAGTGTGTCATCAACGGCATACTATCCGCCCGCTAACGGCCTCAGCAGAAGCTTTCAATAAGACTATTGGCAAGCTTCTCAAGAAATTCGTCTCGAAAGTCAACGAGACTGGGACGATAAGTTGGGCGAATGCTTATGGCATATCGCACGACCGTGCGAACCCCAACTAAAGCCACGCCATTTTCCTTGGTGTACGGATGTGAAGCTGTCCTCCCACTGGAAATCCAAATTCCATCTCTACGCGTCGCCCTGACCGCCGAGATGACAACAGAGGAGAAGCATCGACAGCGACTCCAAGAACTGGAGGCCTTAGACGACAAGCGTCTGCAGCCCAGCAGCAGATCGAGCTTTACCAAGCTCGTATCACCAGAGCCTTCAACAAGAAAGTCAAAACGCGAACTTTCAAGAAAGGCGACCTTGTCTTAGCCGTCCGGAGACCCATGGTCATGACGCACAAGACGAAGGGAAATTCCAACCCAAATGGGAAGGACCGTTTGTAGTAGAGTCGGTCTACTCAAATGGATCGTATCGCCTCATAACCTCGGATGGCGATACACTCATGATGCCAATCAATGCAAATTCCTGAAGAAATACTATCCCTAGATGGTGTTCTTCTGTTGATCAAGTTAAATTACACCTCTGATCAAAAACACCAACGCCTTCGACGGCTAAGGATAGAGGAAAACGTTGGCATTTAAGCCCAACATAAATCCTCGACAACTCATCATGCTGAGGGAAATAGCATGGCTAGCCCAACTCAAACGGTAGTTGGTAAAGGCACCTCAAATCCGTTGATAGCTGAGGGTTTGCTAAAAATCCTTCCGATCAAGTTAAAACCACACCTCTGATCAACATCCGACGCCTTCGACGGCTAAGGATAGAGGAAACGTTGGCATTTAAGCCCAACATAAATCCTCGACAACTCATCATGCTGAGGGAAATAGCATGGCTAGCCCAACTCAAACGGTAGTTGGTAAAGGCACCTCAAATCCGTTGATAGCTGAGGGTTTGCTAAAAATCCTGCCGATCAAGTTAAAACCACCCTCTGATCAAACATCCGACGCCTTCGACGGCTAAGGATAGAGGAAAACGTTGGCATTTAAGCCCAACATAAATCCTCGACAACTCATCATGCTGAGGGGAATAGCATGGCTAGCCCAACTCAAAGGTAGTTGGTAAAGGCACCTCAAATCCGTTGACAGCTGAGGGTTTGCTAAAAATCCTAAGTGAACCTGATTCCACTCTCTCCTCCAAAATCTCTTACCAATTCTCATCCATAGAATGGTAGGACCACAAAATGCAAACATTACTACGTTAAACACTATACCTCTGGTAATGAATACTCCTTGTCGAGTACAAGCCCTGCTTGTCACCTCTACATAGAGCAGCAAACTTCAAATTGCCAAGTTAACACTATACCTCTGCATTTCAAATTCCACTTGTCAATTCTCATCAATAGAATGACAGGTCCTCAAATTGCTCCTATCAAGAGCCAATTCTTGTCAAGTTAATATCACACCTCTGACAAACTACTGTTTAAGTTAACATTACACCTCTAAGCAGTATATCAGGTGCCCGTCAAGTTAATATTACACCTCTGACAGTCACCCTTTCTTCAGACTTCCATATCGAAGCTGAAATGGACGATGCCAAGTTAACACTACACTTCTAGCATCCGAGTCATTGCTAAGTTCAACAATACACCTATGGCTATGACCTTTCCTCGACTTCCTTAAGCCGAGACGAACGATGCCAAGTTAACACTACACTTCTAGCATCCGAGTCATTGCTAAGTTCAACAATACACCTATGGCTATGACCTTTCCTCGACTTCTTCAAGCCGAGACGACTAATGCCAAGTTCACATTACACCTCTAGCATTACCCTCACTGTTAAGTTAAACATCACACCTATGACAGTGACACCCTCAGTTTTCCCTTATAAAACTGAGATGTCGATGAGTTAAGTTAATATCACACCTCTAACTCATGTCCTTGTCAAGTTAACATTACACTTCTGACAAGACTATTCCAACCCGTTAAGTTAATATCACACCTCTAACGGTAAGGACTTCCCTAGATTCCCCCGCGAGTCTAGTTTCATTTGATATTCTCCCCAACAGAATATCGAATTCATTTGGAGGCATTGTTGGTTAACATTACACCAATAAACAATGTTTCCATCAACATCCCCAGCTGATCTGAAATCAAGTTAAGCACAAATCCTTGATAAAAGTTCATCTTTCCTGGGGGTACGAACTCCACCTGTCGCTTTCTTCACAAAGTGGCAGGTCCACCAAAAATCACCTCTGTCAAGTTAAGCTTACACCTCTGACAGTGTCATGAAGTTCTTGAAACAAGATCTTTCCTCATATCTTTTGACTTATTAAATTATGATTATAATTTTGATAAAGATCAAAAGACTTCCTTGCTCCTACATGTCCAACCAAAGGCAAAGAGTTCGAGACAAAGAAGTAAAAAGGAGGGTGTCACTTTTATTTATATCCAAAAATATGAAAGTGATACAAAAACGCTCTCTTATACAAATAAGATTGAGCGTTAAAAAAAAAAAGAGAAGAAAAAGAAGGGAGGAGAAGGCTAAAAATCTCGATCTGGTAGGGAACGGATGCGCTCCCTGAGACGATGCATCTCATGCTGACGTGCCTTCTCAGCCTCCATCATCGCCTGGACCCGCAGCTCCTCTTCAGATAGGCAGGGTTTTTCAGCCAGCTGGGCTCGCAAAGTCTCCAATCTGGAGAGATGAACAGACTGGCTCTCTTCAGCCCGTACCCTTGCAGCCTTCTGCTCCTCTAGCTTCTTCTGGAGGGCGACGAGCTTCTCTTCATTGACAGCTAGCATGGCTTGGCCTTAGCAATGGCAGCCCGAGCGTTGGTAATAGCCAGCTCGGTGTTCTGCATGATAAGCTCAGTATCCCCAGAGTCTTCAATCAGCCTTTGGCATTCAGCCTGGGACGCTCGAGGTTGCTGACCTCTTCGGCAATTTGTACTTCCACTTCCTGTCGCTCTTGCCTTTGGGCAGAAAGGAGGCTATCCAGGATGACTTGGGTTTCGTGGAGGGAGTCAGCTTCGTCTAAAGACTTCAGCTCTTTCAGGTCACTCTCCAACTGATCCACCACCCGCATACATGCCTGGGCAAGAGGAAGGCCCCCGACTAGCTCGATGTTCTCGGCCACATTCCCGAGAAATCTCCGGCAAAGTCAAAAGAACGACGCCCAGAAAGGATAAAGTCGATGCACGATCGCATCGCTTCGAAGAACTGCCGCACCGTACTGCGCGTCAGGAAGTCCATGCTATCATCACCCGGAGCGCTCCCCGACCCCCTTTCTATCTCAGAAGAAGGGGTGTAGGCCGGCTCTTTTTGCACAGAAGTCATGCTGACTGTTGATACGGCAGGAGCGGAACCAGCCACTGGTGCTTCCAGAGGTGCTATCCCTGCGGGAACTTCCGCGACCAATGATGGAGTGGCAAGCACGATTTCCTCAGAAACTTCATTTGAAACTTGAGCCGTGCAATCTCCTGGGAGTGGACCTGCCTCCGCCCGAACCTCCTCGACCTCAGTAGTGGCTTCCTCCTCTGGCAGAGTGGAAGGCTCCCCAGTATCAGCAGCTGCCCCCTCTGAGGGCATCTCAGCAGCTGAGGTCTCAATTCCCTGTGGCCGAGTCAACTCTCCCACCATCTCCTCAATATATAAGGAGGTAGTAGCTTCGGCTTCCTTGGCTGTCCCTGCAGCATAAAAGAAGAAGGTAAGACATCATCTTCAAAATGAAAAGAGAAGTCAGGTGAAAGTACCTTCAGCAGGAGCAACGGCTGCCAGTAGTGATGGCACCGTCGACGGTTCACCCCCATACATCTCCTCCTCCGTGATGTGGAAGAATTTGCTCTGATCAGGAAGAGCGGGCTCATTGCCATAATCGACCTCGTCTTCAAAGGCGCTCTCCCCCGATAATGAAGAAGACGACGACTCGGTGTGGGGAAGCTCCGCAATCGGAGCCTTGCCTCCAATCACCCCAGTGGTAGGACTAGGGTCCACAGTCCTAGGATTGGAAATGAAAACGCTGGGAGACCCCGGTTGCTGTATTTCACCTCTCCCTTCGTGAGCAGAAAGAGGCTCGGCTGAGCTGAGATCCCCGGATCCCAACATCCTCTTCGCCCATTATGTCGACCTCCGGTGACTCGGCATCCTCAGCAACAATGGGCTGCTTGACGAACTCCCCCTCCTCCACAGCCTCGCGGTGCGACTTAGGAGCACGAGCTAAAGGGGGGAAATCCTCCTCTTCCGAAGGTTCCTCAACTCTGACGACGTCTTCAGGAGGAGCCTCAACTCCGGCAGAGATAGCTCCGGATTGAGAGACTTCAGCCGCCAAGTCCCTCCTAACCTTCTTCGGGGCAGGCTCAATAACAGAAGTAGAGCGGTGATGACGCTTACTCGCCAACTGCTTAGACCTCTTTGCTGGTGGCTCCGCCCTCGTTGCTGGAGGCTCCTCTCTCGTCGCTGATGGCTCCGCCCTCGTTACTGACGGCTCATTCTCGCTCGTGGCTCTGCCCTTGGCGGTCGTGGCTCTGTAGCTCGTGGCTCCCTCCTCGTCCTTCTCCCGACCTCCTTACGGGCTTTCCGGTACTGCTCTACGAGTCTCGTTGGTTTACCAGACTCTGTCCTTGTCTCGAGGCTTGCATTGATGCTCTCGATACATGAAGATGCCGGAAGAAAGTCTGGTGTCTGGACGGCTTGGGAGTACCAAGTACAATAGCTTAGACTCATCTGGCACTTGGGCGCTTCAAGAGGTAGACGGAAGGTTGTTCCTGTCCCTCCAGCCACACTATAGTACCAGGCCCGAGCACCCTCGAACAAGTTCCCTTCGAAGGCGAGATAAGCATTTGGATTCCCGATATAGAGCTGGTCATAGCCGAACTGTCGAGCGAAGCGATTCGGCATGTATGGCTCAATGGTGCATGATGTCCCTTGTCGAAAAAGCATATACCCGGGCCGAATATTGAGCAACCACCAGAAGGCTCCCTGGGATAACCTCGTGAAATCATCAGGGCCTGCGGAATCGACAAGTAGATCGCCGTAGGATGCACCAGGGATCTGGAGGAGGCAACGATTGAGCTGATAGTTTGCCGGGGCTGAAAGACGCTTCCGGATATAATATATGTAAGGATCCTGCCACCTCGAACCCTCCAATCGCTGTATGAAGGGACGGAGTCCTCCTTCCAACGCACCGCCGTCATCAAAGAAGGGCAGTGCATCACATACCAGGCCATAAGGTATGTGTAAGGCAGCTCAACCCGAGGATTGGGACGCTTCACCACTGGATTCCCCTCTGCGTCCGTGAGCGGCTTTCCTCGGAATCCACAGTTTTTGGCGGCTCACAAAAGCTTTTAGCCAGCGCCCGCAACCCGCTCTGAATACCAGCCACCACGGCCGGGAGAAGAGCTATAGGGTTGCCATGGGCCAGAAGCACCGCCGGGTACACCACGTCGGCAACTATAACTTCATGTGGCAGCGTGGGCACCACACAACGCTTTAGCCACAGCATCAGAAACCCGCCAGCAGCGCCCGATCGGAGATAGGAGTCCGGGCTTGGTGGTGGAAGCTTTCAAAAACCAAGTCGGGGTCGAAACCATCTTCGTTCGACTCTGTGGTGTAGAATTTCTCGGACATCTGATCAATCCGGTCTTCGATCTCCCTATCAGAGCTGGGCGCCAGTCGAGTGATTAAGTGGTCTTTGACGTTCACATTATTGAACAAATAGTTGGCCCAAGACAAGTACGTGACCCCCTGCGACCGCCATTTGGTGAGCTGACCGCAGATATGGAAGTGACATAGCACTTCCCAGTAGGTCTCATATATCCGGGGAAACTCCTCCTTCACATGGCGAAGCTCCACAGCGGTCGGAACATATTCTTCATAAGGCATGTCCTCCGTTACCAGTCCTGAGACCTCATGCAGCTCGTGTAGGGCGAGGCCCATCTCCCCGACTGGAGTGAAGAACGTCCCCGTCAAAGGATTGTAACGCTCTAAGATCCCAAAGAAGTTCTGAGAACTTTGAGGGATCCCCCACTGTACGGCCCTGACCGCCGAGTACAGTCCTACGCGCTTCAGCAAATCCCCGAGCTCGGTAAGGACAAAGCAACCATCCTGCCCACCAGTAATTCGCTGGGGAATGAATCCACCCATATGCACGGAACGTAACTGGATAGTCACCCTCCGCTGCCATGAACAGTTGAGGAAGGTGGAGCCAATGTGCGGTATCTCTCCAGACGGGATCTCCCTCTTGCGCGATCCAGGGAAAAGGCCGATACCGACCCGTCATGGCCGTCATGACGGTGCACTTGGTGGTGGGAGCCCAGATCGCCAAGAGTAACCTCAGAAGCATATCGAGCGAGGTCAAACTCCATCTTCCGCGGAACGGACATATGCTGGTAATAGAACATAGGGTACATCCTATCCATGGCCGGGAGAAAGAACCTTCTGCCCCTATTTGACGGAGCCATGTGTAAGTCCCTTCGTGCACGCGATGGCCGCCATCGTGGATATGATCCCCGAAGAAGAAGGCGGGCTTCTCCAGCTGGATGCCGTCATCCGTGACGAATGCTGCATCGGTCATCAGCACTCGAAGAGTCCTCATCTCGACATTCGAGAGCTTCTTCTCACGAGCCGGCGACTGGTCGGCAGTCACAGGGGCAGTCCTTTGCAGCACAAAGGTCAGGTTCCGGTCAGCTCCACCTACATGCCCAAAATGGCGTATCTTGGGAGTGAAGTAGCAGGTTGCGGCGCTGCAAAAGATGAAGACACTTAAGTCAGATGCTTTACCAAAAGTAAAGAAAAATACTAAGTGTTCTGCGTCCAAACGCAGAAAAGATACTGGACGCAGGAATCATCAAATCCGCGTCCAGACCCGCAAATCTGCGTCAAGAAGCACAGAACGCAAAGATTGAAGCCACTTATGAAATTCCAAGTACTTGGACTCAGACGCCAGATTCATCAAATTGGCGCTGATGGCACAGAAACGCAAGGATCAAATCCGCGTTCTACAAACCAAGACTTGTGGAATTTCAAAGTACTTGGACTCAGACGCCAGATTCATCAAAGTGGCGCCTGATGACACAGAACGCAAGGATCAAATCCGCGTTCTGCAAACCAAGACTTGTGGAATTTCAAAGTACTTGGACTCAGACGCCAGATTCATCAAATTGGCGCCTGATGACACAGAACGCAAGGATCAAATCCGCGTTCTGCAAACCAAGACTTGTAAAATTCAAAGCACTTGGACTCAGACGCCAGATTCATCAAATTGGCGCCTGATGACACAGAACGCGAAGATCAAATCTGCGTTCTGCAAAGCTGCGTCCAGAGACCTTCACAGTTAGAGAAATTCTAAGTGAAGGACCGAAGCACAGGGCTCTTGGGTGTCAGATTATCTAATCCGCGCCCCGGTTATCACCCAAAGACTGCGTCTGGGGAATCAAACACGCTTTTAATGGTTTAAAGTCCTTAAGGGTCAGTTCTGCCTAAGGCATACTACCTTGGAGGCCTTGGAGGACGAAGTCCTGCACAGAGGAGGAGCTGCCCCTCCGGGCCTCGGTGGTGGTCGCCTTTGATGAAGAGGCAGTCGGCTTGGTCTTTGGTGCCATGGCGAACTTAATCTGAGATTGGACAGAACAGAGAGGGAAAGTGCTTTTCTTAAAGTTCTTAGCAGCGAAATGCGAAGAAGAAGAGGAAGTTCTCCAAACAGTTGCCTTTTATAGGCACGGGGATGCGCAGAGATACGCGGCGCGTGACCCAAGGGACGCTGCAGCGAACCGTCGCTTGACGCGTGTACAAAATCACTGCCGGTGACGAAGATCATGCGTCGCAACCCCGCCGCGAATCAGAAGCCGACACGTGGAGCAGTTCATTTAATGAACCGCAAGATCCGCGCGCCAAAAGGCGAAATTTCGCCGTTTCCCCAGGCCAGCTGGCGGCGTCATCATGACAGCGTAAAGTTCGCGCCCAGAAAACGCACCAGACATGCCCCGTCAGCATCTCCAAGAATGCTTTCTGAAGGTCGCGTCCCCTCTAAGGAATTCGCGTCTGACCAACATCGCGTCTACCCTATAGACGCTGCGTCTTCAAAGTGGCGTCTGCTTTCAAAAAAGGAGCCTGCGTCAGTCTCCTGCGTCTGCTTTCAAAAAGGAGCCTGCGTCCAGTTTCATGCGTCTGCAAGACAGTTCAACAGTACACTGGCGCCAACAGACAACCAACTACTCCTAGCCAAAAAACGCACCCGTGACAGACTAAAAAGCAATTGGGGAGGTCTAGGCTGTGTATCTAGACACTCAACACGATCGACTCTGATGGCTTCTAAGAGTTCAACAGTACACTCACGAAGACCAAATTCGGATAAGGTCAAACCCGAAGCATCAATAGTCCGGTCACAAAGGCGAACGCGGTTTAAGTCCAAAGTATTCCGAAATCCGTCCCATTCAACTGCGGAATATCGAAACTTTGGAGGGGGTTCTGTAGGCTGTCTAAAAATGACTAACCAGGCAAGCTACCAAAGAAGCAGTCTCAAAGACGCAAAGGATTGAAGCCCGCGTCTCAACTTCAAGACGCGTCGGCCTGAAGCCCGCGTCTCAACTTCAAGACGCGTCGGCCTGAAGCCCGCGTCTCAACTTCAAGACGCGTCGGCCTGAAGCCCGCGTCTCAACTTCAAGACGCGTCGGCCTGAAGCCCGCGTCTTAAACATCAAAGCGCGTCGGCCTGAAGCCCGCGTCTCAACTTCAAGGCGCGTCGGCCTGAAGCCCGCGTCTCAGCATCAAGGCGCGTCCGGCCCGAAGCCCGCGTCTCAGTTGCAACCGCCCCGGATTGTGGGGTCAGTTACTGCACATATGGCGGGTAACGGCCCCTCATTCAGGCGCATTTTTAGGGGGCACGATCACCCCTTAAGACCCCTATAATAGCCCTGTTGGCTATGAAGAAAGGGTCGGTCGATTGATTGAATCAAAGAGGAGAGAATAAAATCCAAAGGTCGAAGATTTGGATTCAGTGGGAGAAGAAGGTCGAGTGATCAATTAAGGTCGGCATTTTTGAATCCAGAGGGTCAGAAGATCAAGGCATCGAGAGAGAGAGCCCGACGTCAACGACCGAGAGAGAAGAGATTCTTCAACAGGCTTACTGAGTACTAGCCTATCTTCGCCTACCTCCTCTTTGAGAGTTTGGTAGCCGGAGCTGAGTTACTCCCCTACCGGCCGAAGAGAAGACCCCCGACGGTCCAGGACGGTCATCTGGTCAACGGAGAACAAGATTCACTCTCCATCGCCACACGAAGAACCCAGCCTTAAACAAGGGAAGATCCAAGCATCCTCCCTCCCTTGTAGTCGGAATATTGTTTTGTTGTAATCTTTCAACTGATTCAAGGAAATTTTACGGCAAAATCTCTTTCCGTACCGAACATCCTCCGGTTGAATTTGTTCTTGAAGCTTGGAGGTGGTGGTTGTTGTCAATTTGTTCCACACTACAAAAGCGGAATCAAGATTAGAAACATGCATAAGATATTCTTTTAAAAGTGTGCTTCTAATGGCCTCAAGGGTTTGTGCATGGGCCCCTATATGATTGCTATCACTAAGGAAGGATTCCTTGGTAATGGTAAGGTAAACTTTATGACCTAGGGTTTGTAAGTAAACAGTCATCCTAATCTTCCAAACATGAATGTTGGAAGGGTCAAACATAGGTGGGGTCACGAAGGCCATGGTAAACTATATGTGTGCAAACAAGCAAATGCAAACAATAGATTAGCAAGCAAATGGATCTCACTCCTAGGATGTTAAGCCTAAGTATCAGGAGCACTAGCTCTGATACCAATTGAAAAACACCTAGAGGGGGGTGAATAGGTGTTAGTGCTAATCTAAAACTAAATGCAAAACTAAGTTCGCTAAATGTGGAAGCTAATGCAAATCTTGCACAAACTCAATACAACACAACAAGTGTAGCCGAATTTCCCGTGAAGGGCTCTGGACTAACTCCTCTTGATTCCCCTTGAATGGGTTGAGGTGCTATGTGAAGCTCTTGTTAGTTAAGTATAAGTTAGGCACACACACAAGCAAGCCAAGCAAAAAGGATGAATAACAATATGAATTATGCAAGGCACAACACAAATGCAAGCAAGTAATATGAATGATGAATGATGCTTTGCACAAATGTAAAGAGAGAGAGTTTAGAGACAAGTGGATCAACACAAACACAATGATATGTTTCGAGTTCGAGCACCCTTGCTCTACATCCCCGCCTACACCACCGTGTAGGATTTCCAATCCACTATACCGTCCACCGAGGACTCCCACCGAGGGAACCTTCACCGAGAAGGATTTTTACAACAAGGGAGTACCGAACTCCTCTCTCAAACAACCACCTCACAACCGAGGGGTAGGCCCGTAGCCAAACAACCAAAACAACCAACACCTCTACCGAAGAGGGTTTACAACCAAACTCCACCTCTCTCTAGAGGGAGCAAACCAATCACCCGATCACCTCTACCAAAGAGGGATACAACAAGAATAAGGGTGTACAATAAGTGGTTCCAAAAGACCACAAACAATCTCTCTTTTCTTTTCTCTTTTTCCACAAAACAAATGATCCTAATAGATTAGGATAGTATGATAGCTCAAGTGTGGAAACAAGGTGTTTTTTGGAAACAAGCAACAAAGAAAAACTAATTGGGAAGTCTCTTGTGAAAGATAGAAAATGAAAGATCAAATCAAAATCCCAAAACCTAGTTTTCTTTAATTTTCCAAAAACCCAAAACACAAATCAAATTGGAAGTTTAAAGCCCAAAACACTTTTGAAAACTTGTTTTAAACACTTTAGAACCAGAATTTTTCTCCTTGAAAATCTTAGCCAAAAACCCAAAGAGATGGGGTTTATATAGGCCAAACCAGATACTAGCCGTTAGGCTGAGCTGGCAGCCTGACAGGCTGACGGTCGATCGGCCCGGTCGACCGCCAACGGTCAGAAATGTGACCGTTGGGCAAACCACGGTCGACCGGCCGGTCGACCCAAACAAACAGAGAGCTCTGCTCTCAGACCGGTCGACCGTCCGGGTCGACCGTCCCAAAGCTGCCAAACGTGCACAGATTTGTGCACGTCGGTCGACCGGCCCGGTCGACCGACTTCAGCCAAGTCGACTAGGTCAGGTTGACTAGTCGACTGATTGAAGCCTGGAACAAAATCTGGGTCAGAAAAACAGTGTAAAATATTTTTCTAAAAATCTTTTAACACTTCTAAAAATCACCAAAAATAGTTTTATCATTTTATATTGAAACACAAACAAGTGATAAAAATTTCAAGGCATATATCAAACATATCAATTCATTTTTGAGTCTTGCAAATTTTATCAAAAACAAAACTTGTATTTTTATCAAACTTGATTTTTCCAAAACATGAATAGGATAGTCAAAATAAGTTTGTTTAGCAAGTTTAAAGCATGTATGTATATCTAGAACATATCTAATATACATAGAAATAAAGTAAACTTGTTTTGATCTACCATTCATGAAAACCAAATTCAAAACATAAATCTTTTGTGTGTTGAGCACTTGAGCATATCAACTATACTAAACTTTACAAATGGATCTAAACACACTATCTAAATTATGGATACCTAAGTCTTCTTGATGATCTTCATCTTCAAGTTGACTTGCTCCAAAACTTCATCCATGGGCTAGGAAATGTGTGATCTTGAAGCTTTGGCCCTGGAATCATCATGAAAAGCTTCTAAACTCCTTGTTGAAGCTAATCACCAACTAATATCTTGGTTAATGATCTGAAACTTAAACAACACAAGATTATTAGTAAACATAACTACATGAGTTAATCATCATCAAAACTAGGGTGGAAGGCCTTTGGGCCAACACAATCTGCGCATCCTGATCAGTAATAATCAGCTTCGGTTCAACTCCATGCATGCACTTGAGCCATTTTTGGAATAACCAAACAAAAGTATCCCTCTGCTCATCAGCAAGCAATGCGCAGCCGAACAAAATTGACTGCCTGTGATGATTTACTCCAGTGAATGGAGCAAATGGCAAGCTCAAGTGATTAGTTCTGTATGTTGTGTCAAAAACGATCACATCACAGAACCTCAGATACGAGGAAATAGCTCTTCCATCAGCCTAAAAAATGCTTCTAAGTGTGCCCGCGTTATCGACTTCACTTGAAAAGAAGAATTCTGGATCGGTCTCGGCTTTCTCTTGAAAATATTTGATAATAGCAATAAACTCATGACCTCAGTTATTTCTACGTTGACGAGTGAAATCAATAACTTGTTGAGGGCTCACTTCTTCACAGCCTTCTCCCTGGCTCATTGCATTCACAACGCGGGAAATATTTGAAGGCCGCATTCCAACATCAACCAGATTGCTCATAATGCTTCTGCTAATTTTTGAACGATGATTCTGGTGAGAGTAATGGTGATGTACCTTATCCGGGCTTGACAATTCATGTGAATGAGTATCAACAAATTTTGTGATAACCCAATGTCTTTTGTCCAAAAAAAAACGAAGACGGATATGCATCTCAGCAGGACAAGCTACTCTAGTGTTAATTCGACGATGCACTGTAAGCCCCTGACAACTTCTTCAGACCTTCCTTGTTGCAGCAAAATTTTCTGCAAATAATCTCATAAGGAGGCTTCCGTGACTTATCTGTACCTTTTCTTCTCACGCTAAAACCTCTATTCCTTGCAAAACAATTATAGAATTTGTATGCTTCCATATCCGACAGGAACTGTTTCCCTATAAACTTATCTGAGCTTCCAGACATTTCTCCATGTGCATTCATATCCTACAAAAACAATTACACGAATTAAATGAATATAAATATTTTTTAGATATCACTGTATTCTAAAATATAAGTTATATAAATGCGACCAAGGTCGCATAAGAGATGAAAACTAGAGTAGCAAGGTCGCAGTTATCCGTATAAGAAGAAATCTATATTACTTCTTACTAAAGACTGCGACCTAAGTCGCAGTAAATAAAAATAAGATTTCACATACGACATGAAATCTATAATACTCCTTATTGAAGACTGCGACCTAAGTCGTAGTTATCCGTATGTGAAGAAATCTATATTACTCCTTCCTATAGACTGCGACTTAAGTCACAATTATCCGTATGTGAAGAAATCTATATTACTCCTTACCAAAGACTGCGACTTAAGTCGCAGTCACATTTCTGAAACTTTTAATCATTTGTTATAGGTCGCAGTATCTCATAGACTAAAGACAAAAATTCAATATTTAATAAATTGTTTTTAAAAAAATGAAACAATTAAAACCTGTTGATCGGCATGTAAAGATGTCAACCCTTCAAGATTTTCAATATTCTGAGAGAAAGTAGAATCAGATGCAATATCTTCCATATTTAGATCGCCAGTAGACTGCTCAGACGTAGACATTAAATATTTTGGAGAAAAAATTGATCTGAAAAGATTTTATATTTTCAGAAAAAAAGTTTATCGCAGGCTGAAAAAGGAGAAACTAGATCTTTCAAAAAGAGGTAAAGAAATAGGGGGAAAAGTAATTTATATAGAATAACCTAAAACCTATAAAGAGCGGCAAAAAAAAGGAGGAAAAATAATAATAAACAATAAGGAAGGATACCGAAAGAGTTGCTTTTCATAAGGGGTATTTGGTAATTTAACTTCTTCCTAAAAGCGTGCCGTAAGTCAGTGAAGTGACAAATTGAGCCACGTCACCGCAGGCTGAGAGAGTACTCTCAGCCCGCAGGCTGATATACATTTCTCTCTCTCTCTCTCTCTCTCTCTCTCTCTCTATATATATATATATATATATATATATAATATATATGGGGTTACTATACCTCAGCCGACAGCTGAGAGAGTTTCTCAACCGGCGGTGACGTGGCCGAATATATGCCACATATCGGTGGCAAGGTGTAGAGGCTAAAAAAATAAAAAACATCCCGCCTAAAGAATAGTCAATCAAGTTAACCAAAATATCCCCTTTTTACTTCTAAACTAGCAAAAACTCATCCACAACAAAATTTTACCTAAAATATTTATAATTTATAAACAATTTTCTGTAGAATATATCTACAGTTATAAAATTCTTAATTCTACTATATCTAAAATATAAAGAAAAAATTGGATCAAGATAATGAGAAAAAACAGCAGCAGTAAAAGTAAAAAACATGCGTGAAACCTAAAAAAACTGTTATTTTTTTATATAATTTTTTATTATCTAATTTTGTGTTATTTTTAATTCATATAGATTTAATAAAAGAAATTGAAATGAACAGAAAAATGAAATTTAATGTGGGGCAGTCGTATATTGTTTTTGTATTACAAATGTACGGTGTAAAAAAAATAATGAAATATAATGGTTAATTATTTTGCAAATATTTTATAAATCAGATATTCTTGTAACTGCCACAATATTTGCAGATTGGTTGGATAATATTTCATGCAATTTTTAATAAACTGCGATTATGGTCGGTCTTAGTACTAAAAAATTATTTTATTCTAATTGTATATTATAAATTGGATCCAGGCACAGTACACATACATTCAAAACTATAATAAAAAAATATATAACTTTGATTTTTATATCACGACTGCGACACTAGTCGCATTCCTTATTCGCATAGAAATACAGGCAAAATATGCTATCATTCAGTACTGCGACCACAGTCGCTGTCTTTTTTCGAATGCTTTATGTAACAGAATTTTGATCGTTTTATAAAGTCTACGATTATAGTCGCAGTCATAGTATAATAAAACTTTCGATAACTACGACCATGGTCACAGACTTAATATAATATAACTTTCAATTTTATATCACGACTGTGACCCTAGTCGCATTTCTTATTCACATAGAAATAACAGACGAAACATACTATTGTTCAGCACTGTGATCACAGTTACTGTCCTTATTCGCATGCCTTATGTAACAGAATTTTGATCATTTTATAATGTAGATTAGCCCTGCGATCGTGAGATCAGTCCGCGTATATCACATCTTATAAAATACTATATTAATTACTCTGAACTAATTGAAGTAATTAATATTCTATCTACCGTGATACAGCAACATTCTCGAAAAAAGAGATGCAATAATATTAATCTCGAAAAAGGAAAGATGTACACCATACGTAATCTAAATATATAGAAAAAATATTATATAAAAAGTTAATTTGTAGTTCACATAATAAACCTCTGGAAAAAAGGAACTCTTTGGATTCTCCCGCTATAACTGCTTCAATTAAATATTTAATTTCTTTTTACCACTTCTTCGAATACTCAACCGTCACCTATAATAATTATTATTACTATTCATGTTGTTTCATATTATTGACCTTTTTATAGTGCTTGTAACTAATATATTATCTCATATCTAAAAACGATATTTGTGCTCTTTATTTTCAATTTGATTTCAAAACTTTCAAAAAATAATTCAGTCTTGAATCATGTCTTCCCCATCTTCTTCCTCTGAGCACTCAGATTTCAACTTCAATCATTCTCCCACCGGTCCTCTTTCTTCAGGGTATTCTAGTGAATCTGATAGCAGTATGGACTTCACTCCTGTTGACTATCTCACTACATCAAATAATATTTTATGTGATCTCTTCTTCATGAGGATGATGAAGCTTTCATGGGGCTTAGTGAGAAGGAACTTATTCCTCTGCTACTTCATAGAAACACGCTTGATGAAAGCATGTCCTCTGATATTGGGGCTCGCATTCTTTGAGCATATCTTTTACAGGTTATTCTCGACATGGATCGGAAGAAGAGATTGATACAGACGATCCATTCTGAGAGTTTATCGATGAACCAAAGAATCCACAAAAAGAAGGAAAAAACTGAAGAGAATAGCGAGCCGGACGACGAGGGAGAAGATGAGGAAATAATTGATGAACAGGAAGACGATCAGAATGAACACGACGAATCTGCTTATGATGGTGATGATGACAAGAATTAAGATTTTCTGATCTTTTGATATTCAACATTATTTTGTCTTCTTTTAAGAGCTTTAATGCTCTTTTTTGTAAGGTCTCTTTCTGACAATATTATATTATAAATAAAATTTACTTCTATCTCTAAAATGATTTTTCATATTTTTAAAATACATATAAAGTATGTTGTATAGTTATTATTTTTGCATCTTATATGGATAATAGTCGTAGTACTCAGATAATAATTACTCTGAACTAATATAACTACGGTTATGATCGAAGTCCATGATTAACTATATTTATATATGAAACTGCGATCACGGTCGCTATCCTGTCATAAATAGTTTGATCACTTTGCATTCAATAAAGTTAAAAATAGCGATCATGGTCGCAGTCTAAAATTAAACTATATAAACAAATGATACTGAGAACATGATCGCAATCCTATCAAATCAGCATATTTCACTGTATATCACAAATTAGAAAACTGCGACTGCTGCCGTTAAGCACTGCGACCATAGTCGCAGTCCTTGATCGCATGCAATATGTAAAAAAAAAAATTCAAGTTTATAGGCAGCTAAGACAACAATTACAGTGAAGAACAAATATATAAAATAATACGTAAACTGCGACTATAATATCAGTCCTTAGTCACCATTATTACATTTAATGTAGCAAAAAAAATTATCCACAACATGCTGTCATTAAGCACTGCGACCATAGTCACAGTCCCTATTCCCATGTAATATGTAAAATGAATTTCATAGTTTATAAGTGGCTGAGACAACAGTCACAGTGAAGAATAAATACATAAATCATATGTAAACCGCGACTATATTCGTAGTCCTTAGTCTCTGTTATTACATTTAACCTAGTAAAAAAATAATCCATGACATGCTGTCGTTAAGCACTGCAACCATAGTCGCAGTCCTTATTCGCATGGAATATGTAAAAAAATAATAAAAATAATTTATACGATACATACGAACAAGTAAACTGCAACTATGTTCGCAATCAGTAAAATTCTTACAGATCATATCATAAAAATTTACAAATTAAATAACTGTAAACTGCGACAAAGGGTACTTTTAAAACTATTGAGAAATTATTTTATTGACCACTACGAGCTTAGGCGCATTCCTAAAATATATAATATCTGCGTAAAAAAATTTAATAAAGAAGCATTAAAATTTATTTCGTAATTTGATGAAGTTGCACTTGAAGAGACATGATTCATATTCAGTTGGTCGTAGTTTGGTCGCAGTTATAAAACATAATGGTGACAATATTGACTAACGTCAGAAATATAAAAAATAATAAACTATACAGATCCACTATCTTTTACCGTAGGGGCAATTAATAATTTCAACTATTTCAATAGGCGGGTCATCCTTTCTAGTGTGGCTAATAATGTGCCACGTCACCGCAGACTGAGAGGGACTCTCAGCTGTCGGCTGATATACATTTCTCTGTGTGTGTATATATATTGAGTAAATAATTAACAACTCCAGATAATTAAGTTAGAGTTATTGATGGACTGTACCGAGTGAAATGTTTAATGATAATTAGTGAAATGAAAATCTCAAAAAAGACAGACTGTTGATTTTGAATGTTTTGATGTTTCGGATTGTACTTGAAACAACCGATTATTGATTTATGAATTATTATACTATCAGAAACTTGGATTTTGGTGATGATAGATCAGATATACAGTTGATGATTACTTATATTTGAACTTGTTAAATCTTTTGATATTTGGATTAGTGGACTTGATGTAAGTATGTATTGACTAGGGATTGGGAAGTGGGTGTGATTATTGGAATAATGTATTTTATAAATTTGCAGTAGAGTAACAATTACGAATTGTTATACCGTGGGATGTTATGGTGATAATGGATTTGATATATTGTTGATGTTTAAAATATATGGATTCGGTGTTTTGATGACTTAGAGATCAGAGTAGACTGATAGAAACGAGATAACTAATTGTTGGTCTATTGAGTTGCGGTTTGTTCTATCGGATTAGCTTGACGATGGATTTAAGAATTGATGTTTACAGTGATCGTATTGAGATTGTGTTGATGGATCAGTTACGGTTATATCCTAGTACAGATGGATGAAATGTTAATCAGTTCTAGACGGTAAAGAATTAGCGTTCTGACATGTTATTGTATCATTTTATGTTAATGAAAATTACTTAGAAAATATTGTCAGACCTTAACACATGTATTATTCTACTATTTTATCGTTTACATAGTTATATTGTCGACATTGATATTGTCACTATTATTGACATTATTACTTCCCTGTATTGTCTCAGTAATCTAGGTAACATGGATATTGATTGAATTAAATAATAATATAATTGGACAACTTACACTGGGATTGGGGAATTGATGGAGGAGACAGTGTTTGTACTTTGAGTGGACCTAGGATACTGGTTTTGCAACCGAGGAAGGTTTCACTCCAGGGTTCCTGGGAATGACTGATATCCGATATTGTTACTATAGTACCTGGCGGTACGACCTAGTTCAGTGCCAGGATTTTGGGTCATGATACGTACGGAACCCACCTAAAATATGGACAATGTCTTCAACTGATCAATTTCAATAACATAAGACCCCAATTGACACATGTAGTAGGCATAGTATGTGATGTATCTACTGCATGTGGCAATTGGTGTTTATTGACATAATTAATAATAATAAATGTACTATAAACTGATTGTGTTCCCTTATTACAATTTATATGTACCATGATAGACATCTGATGTATATATGTTAGTTGGACATCTGACGGTACTCATGACCTAATTGTACACCTGATTCTAGTATAAACAGTTCTCATTATTGTTCAGTTATATTTTGCATGTTATTTCTTATTCAGTATATTTTTATAGCAGTATCGTAGTGTGTTCACATGTTATATGCACATGCATCTTTCCTCATTTTATACACTCATTGGGAGTTTTCTGACTTCCTTGGATTTACGCATTCAAGTCTGGATTATTTCATTGTTGATCGGGCATTTAGAGGGGATCACACGTACTACGAGGAGCCCAGAGTTCTCTTTACCTGAATATCCAGTTTTGATATCTTCTCTTGCCTTCTTCAATTCTTATTGATTTTCTGTAATTCTTGGACTTAGCATGATTCTATTTGATTTACTGATAGAATAAATTATCATGTGTGGATATTCATATATTTTATTTCAGTGATATTAATTATCATAATTAATTTATATGGCTTGCTCAGGTTACATTAGGTGTAGCGTGTATACTGGAGTATTCTCCTCGCATATATATACCGCCGACTCTCGTCGCGACTTTATTTTCATGTATTTTGAAAAGTGGGGCGTGAGAGTTTTTTCTTGGTATAAGATCCAGATTTTTGATGAAATTATGGGTACCAGGTTTTCTTGATATCATGTTTGAGCCAGGTTTTGACTTTCGATTTTGACTTTCATTTCATTTTTCGCAAAAAGGACCTACTTCTTCCCCGTAACTTGAGACAAATTATATTTACACTGTAATATATACATTACTTACATAGTGGTATTGAACCCACTTTGGGAATGGAGTGTCTTTTCTTTTCAAATTCATCTCTTCGATCTTTTGATGTTCCTTATTCCAATACTACTTTAAGAGTGATTCAATTTTCTTTCTCGATTCTTAAATTCATACCGATTCTATTTTTGATTTTGGCTTTTGGATCTAGCCCTTAGACATACCGATTCTATTTTTTTGATTTTGGCTTTTGGATCTGGCCCTTGGACCCGAATTTACAACAGAGATCAGAGTATGCAGTGGAAGTATGGTTGGCCCATAATGCATCAAGAAGCGACGTGGGAGCATGAAGACGTCATATCATTCCCTTGATTTCTATCCTATTGTGCATATTCTTGTTTCAGGTCTATTCATTATCAATTTTAATCAACTTTAATCCTTTTATTATTTTCCTCGCCTTATTGAAATTTCGAGGATGAAATTTTTGTAAGGTGGTTAGAATATAATATCCTTAGTTAAGAATACTGTATTAGTAGTTTTAAATAATTTATTTGGTTTACTTATCATTATTAATTATCCTTACTATTATTATTTAAAGATTTATTTTATGATCATTGTTACTTAATATTTATTTCATTCCTAATTATTATTATTACTATTTTATTTTTGTAATGTGTATTGATATAGCCTAAGTCCAATAGGTCCACTTCCATTTTAATTCCCTTTTTATTTCCTTCTCATTTTCCCAAGCCCACATGAATTCAAGCCTATCCCACATTCTCGTCTCTTTCCATTTTTTATTTTTACTAAAAGTCCAAACCCAAGTCCACCTACTCCCTCCATTAATACCCTCATTTCTATGTTTCTTATTTTTCCAATTCTAATTTTCTCTTCTCATTACCAAGCCCAACTTGAGAGACTAGGCCCAAAGCCCAACTCTCCTCCCCTTTATATTTCCCTTTTCCTCATCTCTTTCTTCATCAAATCCTAACTGCAACCCTAATCTTTCTCTCCTCTCTCCTCTCTCTTCTCCACCTTCCGCCGCCACCATCTTCCTCATCACTGAGTGCAGCCATCATTTGCACACCCGCTACCACCACTGAGCATCTCTTCCATCTCATCTATGACCACCTCTAACTCCCTTCGATGTCTTCCTCCTCCTTCCCCATGTGCCCGAGCACCACCACCACCCACCATTGTCATCATCTTCTCCTTCCATCTCCTCCCCTCGTCGGTGCTGCCATATTGTGCCGCCTTACTACAACCCTTCTTCTCTACCACCAGCATGAACATAACCCCACAACGCCATCTCCACGCAAGCCCGAGCAACACCCCATTCCTCCACGAACCCATCAACCCACTCCGCCACCCGAGTCTTCAATAACACCACCCCTCCTCCTCTACACGTGAGGCCACCCCTTCCTCCTCTGAGCACCGCATCACCCCTCATCTCCACTATTTCCATACTCTCTCTCTTTGCATCTCTCACCCCACCTCTCTTTTTCCATCTCCACCTTCCGACTGACCACAGGAGCCCCCATCTCCACCACACACACTGTCGATGCTCGTCGACTTTGCCTACATCATTGCCGCCCGAACACAACCACCCCACGCCATCTCTTCTTTGTCGCAGCCGTGCGCCACTCTCTACCGACTGCATCCCCCTCCTTTGGCCCCCGAGACCAAGCCCCGTGTCCTTTTTGTAATCTCTTTCTCTCTCTTCATCTCTCTCTTTCTTTTAGGTTCCCTATATCTCTTCGTCCCTCTCTACCTTTTTATCTCTCTGTGGGTGCGTGTATGCTTATCTCTGTGTGTGTGTGTGTGTGTATTTTGTATGTGTGTGTGTGTCTATATTCTTCTTTCTCTGCGTATGTGCATGGGGTATGTGTTAGTTTCTCATGTTCCCTTCCTCTCATCTCCCTCTCCCAGCATCTCTCTATGTATATGTGTGTTTCTATGTGTCTCCCTTTCTCTATTCTAGATCCAAACTTAGTAACAGAAGACCCAGAGTTGTGGTGTAGTGGACCTGATATGCAAGCTGACTTGGAGATTTGAACTAGTTCATGCAGTGCAGACCCGATGGTGATTCATACCCGGATCCGCGTCATTTCATGTGAGTGTTTTTTATTATTCTATATTTTATTATTATTTAATTTAAGTGTGGGTATTTAGAATTTTCAATGAATTATATTTCCTGTTTAAATTATTATTCATATCCGATTATTATCCATGCATGTTAGTTACAGTTCACGTAAGTATATATTATATATTTGTATTGAGTAAAAAATTAACAGCTCCAGATAATTAAGCTAGAGTTATTGATGGACTGTACTAAGCAAAATATTTAATGATAATTAGTGAAATGGAAATCTCAGAAAAGACAGACTCTTGATTTTGAATATTTTTATGATTCAGATTCTACTTGCAACAACCGATTATTAATTTATGAATTATTATACTATCAGAGAGTTGGATTTTGGTGATGATAGATTAGATATATGTTTGATGATTACTTATATTTAAACTTGTTAAATCTTTCGATACTTGAATCAGTGGACATGATGGAAGTATGTTTTGACTAAGGATTGGGAAGTGGCTCAGATTATTGGAATAATGTATTTTATAAATTTGTAGTAAAGCATTATTTATGGATTGTTATACTGTGGGATGATATGGTGATGATGAATCTGATATAATGTTAATATTTAAAATATGTGGATTCGATGTTTGTCACGGAGAGGATGTACATATTGATGACTTAGAGGATCAGAGTAGACTAATAGAATTGAGGGAACTGATTGTTGGTCTATTGAGTTGTAGTTTGTTCCATCCGATTACCTTGATGACAGACTTAAGAATTAATGTTTACGGTGATCGTATTGAAATTGTGTTGATAGATCAGTTACGGTTATATACTAGTGCAGATGGATGAAATATTGATTAGTTCTACATGAGACTATATGGAAGGATCAGCATTCTGACCTGTTATTGTATCATTTCATGTTACTGAAAATTACTAAGAAAATATTGTCAGACCGTAACACATGTATTATTCTCCTATTTTATCGTTTACACAGTTATATTATTCACATTGATATTGTTACTATTATTGACATTATTGCTGTCCTCGTATCATCCCAGTAACTAGACAATATGGATATTGATTGATTTAAATAATAATGTAATTGAACAACTTATACTAGAATTGAAAAAAATGATGGAGGAGATAAGCTCTGTATTTTAGGTGGACATAGGACACAAGTTTCACAGTTGAGATAGGGTCCCACTGCAGGGTTCCAGAGAATGACTGACATCTCATACTGTTACTATTATCTGTTACTGTAGTACCTGGCGGTACGCTCTGGTTCAGCGCTAGGAGTCTGGGCCGTGGTCCCGGGTTTGTACGGAACCCACCTAAAACATGAACAATATCTCCAACTGATCAGTTTCAATAATATAGGACCCTGATTGACATATGTAGTAGGTGTAGTATGTGATGCGTCTACTGCATGTGGCAACTGGTGTTCGCTGACATAATTAATAATAAACTGTCCAAATGTACAGTAAAGTGACTGTGTTCCTTATTACACATCTTTATGTGCTATGACAGACACCTGATACATATATGCTATGTTGTACACCTGACGGTATTCATAACCTGATTGCACACCTGATTCTTGTGTAGACCGTTCTCATTGTTGTCCAGTTATGTTTTGCATGTTATTTTTTATTCAGTATATTTTTATAACAGTATAGCAGTGTGTTCACACATTATATGCACGTGCACCTTCCCTCATTTACACACTCATTGAGGGTTTTCTGACTCCCTTGGATTTGCGAATTCAGGTCTGAATATTTCATTTTTGATTAGATATTTAGAAGGGATCACACGCATTACAAGGAGCCCGAAGTTTTTTTTACTTGAGTACCCAGTTTTGGTATCTTCTCTTGCCTTCTTCCGTTCTTATTGATTTCTTGTGATTCTTTATAGTTTGAACTCAGCATGTATTCTATTTGCTTTATTGGTAGAATAATGTTATCAAGTGTCGACATTTATATGTTTTATTATAGTGATATTAATTATCATAATTGATTTATATCACTTGCTCAGATTACATTAGACTTAGCATGTATACGTGGGGCTTCTCCTCCCATATATACACCGCTGACTCTCATCGCGACTTCGTTTCTGCGTATTTTGAGAAGCGGGACGTGGTAAAACTTAACAAATCTCCTTATCTCTAGAAAATTCACGGTTCTTTTGATGAAAAAGAAAGTAAGAGAAAACTAACATGACTTCATATATGTAAATTCATGAATTTCACATCTTTTTAGTTTATCTTGAAGATTATTTTCAACAGGTGTCTATAAATAAAAGGACACACTCATTTGTTATTTAGAAAAAGACATCTCTAAACGGTGTTTAATCAATTCAAGACTAGAAAGAAAATCAATTAAGATACTAATTGAGTATTGTTTAACAACTCAAGTGGCAATACACACTACAACAAACTTGAGCTTCGACGGCAGTTTAAAACCGTTGTTAAGAGCAACAAGGGCGATGACTTGGCCTGATGATGGTGGGGCCTGGTGGCGGCGACGCCTGATGAGGGCACCTGATAAGGCAAGGAGGGCACCAGATCCGGCGTGGGCACTAGACGACGACGGGGCCTGACGGCGGGGCAAGGTAGGGCGATGGCACGTTGGGGGCGGGGGCACAGCATGGCAGAGGGGTGTGTATGAGCGCGCGTGTGTATATGTGTGTCTGTGTGCGCGCGTGAGAGAGAGAGAGAGAGAGAGAGAGAGAGAGAGAGTGGATCTAATAGGGTTTAATTGGGGGGCAAAAATTTCATTAAAATGTGTTACAGCGGTTCAAGGAAGAACCGTTGCAACAGCTTACTATTAAGGATGTAACAGGTAACTAAAAGGCAGTTCTAAGAAGAATCCCTTTAATATATCCGCCAATATTTTGCTTTAAAATATTAGCAGGTATCTGTTACAACGGTTCTTATAAGAACCACCGTATAGTATCCAAAAGCCAATTTCTCTGGTTTTCAAAAATTTTAAAATTGCCACCCTTTTTCATTGCCGGGTGATTACAGATCTAACCACCGTGAAATGTGCGTCATATATTTCTAGAAGTATACCAGTGAAAGTTTCTCTCTCTTTTGGAAGATCGTTGGCACACGCCACACACGAAGAGACATATTATATATTCTGTTTAGGTGGGGTGGAGGGTATTTTTCAGATTCTTCGGCTTAACTTAGAAATTCAAGTTATACATATCAGATTAGCTGACGTAAACCTAAATCAGTACACGGAAAAATAATAAAGTAATAAACAAAGAGAGAATAAAAGCAATGTGCAGCCTGATTCATCACACTAGACTTCTTTTCTTATCAAAGATAATAACTTAGACTTTGACTATTAGCTTGTAGTATTGTAGATAAAGTCATCCCGGGGGAAGGAAGACTTTGGACTTTGGAGGTTCTTTTTCTTTTCCCTTTTTTTTTTTTTTTTCTATATTGTATTTTTTCTATTTTTGAATATTTTAATTTTACAAAATTCTAATCATAAACATGCAATAATATTAAATAGATTAACTGCAATAAAAGATAAGAATAAATAACTAAATAATAGGTATGAAAGAAACCGACCTCTAAAGAGCAGTCAAGGCATTCCCTGTCCTAAATGACAAATACACGCACTATCGCTCTGATGTTGAATTGGTACTTTCAACTAACGTAAAAGATCTCTCAGAAAAACCAACACCTGGCATGAGTGTGTGCACGGGCCCTCTACTCAGATGAAGAACGGTTGCCCACTAAGAATAAAAGTGAAAACAAATTTATTTTAAAACTAAAATACATATCTTCACGCTAGCAAATTATTGCAGCAGAAGAACTCTAGAGGGGGGAGAGAGAGAGAGCTTTGGAAGAGAAAAGCATTTTTTTTGTGTCTTGTAGCTTTGGGAATGAGGATCTATTTATAGGCTGAATAGCCCCTCATCGTGGCTGTCAGATCTGTAACGGTCCAATAAATGCACACATGTTAGATCCGAACGGTCAAAAATTAAATACAGTAACGGTTGGTAATAATTGAGAATAAATTATTCAGTTAAAATTAAAGGAGAAAAGAAATAAAAATTAATGCTCATTTGCACACACAACACATGCACGCATCACGACTGCCGGCGCGGGTTAGCGTGGCGAGGTGACACAGTGTGTGTGTGTGGTGTACCGGACCCGTAGCAGTTAATTCATAACAATAGGAGGAGGAAGGATTGATATTTAAATACTTATCCTTCCCATGTCAGATCCAATGTGGGACTAAATAACTAGGAAAAAGTGGTCACTATGCACAGTTAACCCCAATAGCCCCCAAAAGCTTGCATTTTGGGGAAGACAATAAATCAAAGAATAAAACAAAACAAAACAAGAATGCAAATAAAGGTTGGACACCCTCATACTCTAGATTCGAGATAGGTGGTTTGCAGCTCTTAACCCATTCTTAGGGAATTTTATCGCAATCTGAGAGACAGTGGCTACAACTTAACTAGGCTTTTTTATTAGATATTAATAAAGACACACAATATGTCCTCATTTATTGAGTGAGCGGGTTGAGCGTTAATGATCAAACTAAGAATAACCGACTCATGAAAGTTTCTAGGGGTCAGCCTTGCCCCCCAACCATGACCGTTATGGTTCTTCTCACGTAGGTAAGTCTTCAAAAGATACTCCCTCTATAATTCATGCGTTTGACTTTATAAGTTAAAACTCAACCGAGCCAGCTGCATCTTAAGAGTATCATCATCATAGAAAAGAGGTAGTAGATACATATGACATAATATATCCATGTCGATATTCTACATGAGTGTCACTAGTTAAACTTGTTTTACCACATTGAGCCTTTTTTATGAGAATAATTCACCAATCAAGAAGGTTGAGTTTCTCTATTGATGTAACCCCATCTCCCTCGATGTACTAGGACCAAACTCTTAGAAAGACTCTCTATCAAAATGGACATAAGGTCTGGGGTTAAATTATAACTTAACAACTTTTAATTTCAAGTAGTGATTGTCAGATGTTTGACTTTTTATAGCCACATACTTAAGCTCTTGATACCTTTTGTCAAATGGACTTATAAAGCCATAAGTGAATTATTGCTTAAGATCTTTTAAATTCTAATGCAAGAATAATCTGTCATTTATGTGGAGCCTCCATTTGGGAATATTAGGTAAGCATGAAAACATTATCTTATTTCAACATGTCAATAAATAATATTTTGATTTATGCCTAAAGTTGATCAAACTGGTCAAAACTGAAATATCAAAAATTCTAGTATGTTATGAACTAAATATGTACTTGAGAGAAAATACTTTAATATCCATTTTCCTCACTTTCGTAAAATAATAAAATCAAAGATAGAAATTTTATATTTATTAACTAACTACAAAGTGGTACCTTACCAGACAGCAAAGCATCATAATTTGCCTTGTCATGTAATTCCTTAATAGTATCCGAATTTCATCTTTAGACAAATCATTATAGCTTCAGTTTATTGATTAGGATATAAAATTTCTTTTCCTTCTATAGATGCAACATGTTCATGGTTTTGTAAATAGAAAATGCTTTATAAATCTTTATCTTTGAAATGATGTTATGTTTAAAATTTCAAAGAAATCTTTAAATATGATTATATTTATAATCATGCAATCAAACTTTTTTAATCAAGAAAACCTTTAAGTATCTAGAGATGTTTACAATTGATAAATAATTAAAATATTGTCCTCACTCATGACATAAATCTTTATAGAAGGACTTTATAGATTTAGGGCAAGACTATAAAATTAAATATTGTATACAAGTCCAGAAATACTCATTATTATATGTGCAAGCTGTTTAAAAATTACTGAAGACAAAACATCAAAACGCGAGCCTCGTACTAAATATGAGGGTCGCATTTCAACCCAAAACACAAACTTCGCGTTTTCTCATTTAAACGCGAAGGTCGCGTTACTTCTTCAAACACAGAACTCTATCAAGACCGCATTTCAACTTTAATACATAAGTCAGTGAAGCTTTGCATTTCAACAACAATGCGAGCCTTCGAGCTCCGCAATTGCAACGCGAGATTCGCATACAATGCGAGATCCGCGTTTCTGCTGCAATAGACAACAATTAAACAGGGTCAATTACACCCATTTTCTCTCTACTTAATGAGGAATAAATCTCTAATATGGAGAGATTTAAGGGGTTAATTATACCCCAGAAATCTTTTATAAATACCCCAGAAATCTTTTATAAATAGATGCTACACAGATAAAGAAAACAGAGAGTGTTGGAGGAGAAAAGATTGAGAGAAAAGAGAAGACTCTTTACAACTTGCTGAGCACCAGTTTACTTCCAATCTCTTTGAGATTTCGGCCATTGTTTAAGGTTATACCTACCCAGTTGTCAATGAGAGAAAGAAGATCCAACACGTTTCAAGTTTGACTCATCAATGGAGAACAAGACTCACTCTCTACTGCCATATGAAGAATCCAGTATTAAACAAAAGGGAGATTCAACTCTTCTCTCTTTTGTTACCGGATAATGATCTGTTGTAATTCTCTTTGACATCAATTAAAGATTTTTACACATCAATTGCTTGAGAAACAAAAGATGCTGACTTCACTGGGGATTGTTTCCTCTACTGATGAGAAGATAATGGCGCAAGATGACTTGAAGATGATCGAATCAATCGTCGAATCACTCATCATCGAATTCAACCTAGAGAAATTCGAGCAACTTCTCCCCTTGGGCTCCTTTAGCCTTAAATCCATGCAGAAATACTGTAAAGCCTTAAAAAAGACTCGCTCTCTAGCCTCATCTTAGGCTTCTTAAGAAAAAGCTTCCTCAGAAGCTAACTGTATACACGGTTCAACCTCTTTCGAATTTCACACAACCTACCTTGAAGCTAATTTAGCTTGCGATGAAGTCTCTTAGAAGACGTACAAGACATGTGTTGTGGCTCAAGGCCAACACAATGGCAGAAATCAATCTTGTCATCAAGCCTCTCACAAAGGTCAGCAAACTCGAGTAAACCCCCTTCGTGATTAGAAGACCTCTACTCCAAGTGATCAAGACGCATGTCTTATGGTTCACTTTGACACTGAGCATGTTGGCTCAAAGGCCATTTGTCCTACTTTTGATAATAACAAAACATATGAAGTTGTTGATACTAATAATTTCTTCTATATAAGTTTCAAGATTTTGTTTATTGCATGTTGGCTTCTTCAATAAGATTCACACCGTTTTGAAGCCATATAGATGTCGATCCAAGAGCCTAAGCCATCAAGATGACACAACATGGGATTCCTCAAGAATATCAAGCTCAAGGATCAAGTTATGCAATGGATTGAAGACTATAGAAGATTTATGTTTTTGATATTTTTAGAATAAGATTTATAGTCATGTTAAAACCAAGGTAGAAAGATTGATACCTCTTGAGATTCACACACGCATGCAAACATTTCATTTATATCTCTAAATGTTTTTGATAATATTTCATCAAGTTTTTATATTTAGTTTTCAAAAATGGATTTCGAAAAAACATATTTCTTTTAGAAAAAGTATTTTTAAAAAATATTGTTCTACCACATTTTTGTGTTGATCTACGATCACACACTATACTTATAAAGTCATAAGAACTCTATTTTGTATATACTATGTATATGTATTTTTATAGAAAAGATATACACTTCAAAATATTTTCAAAACCTGATTTTTATCCTGAGTCAGTCGACCAAACAGTCGACCGATAGGCAGAGCAAATTGCTCTGTCAGTTGACCGATGCTGCATAAAATTTGCTTTGTTTTTGAGTGCACAGCGGTTGACTGACCGGTCGACCGACTGTAAGATCTTTTGATACTGTTGGGTCACGGTCGATCAACCGGTCAACTGTTGGAGAGCTTTGCTCTCTGGTTTTGTTACCCGGTTGACTGAGCAGTCGATCGTTAACCCCAACGGTCAGATTTTTGACCGTTGGTGATCGACCGGCCCGTTGACCGACAGAAGAATTTTTTTCTGATTTTTTCCAATGGCTATATTTCTGGACTGTCTTTTCTGGGTCACTTTCCAATGAGTATATTGGGCTTTCTCTACTTATTTTCATCCCTTATATAATGGGACTGTAGAAAAACCCCATAACAATTTTTGACCACCTAAGAACAAGTTTTAGTGATTAAAATCTATTTTCTAAAAAGATTTTCATATTGAGCCAAAAGTCCACATCTTTGTTTTTGCTTGAGCTTTCCTTCATATCTCTACAAGCATTTCTCACCACACAATCTTAAAGAGCTTCATCTACTCTACTTGGTTATAGGATTGTGTTTGTATGAGCTTTTATGATCAAGAAGAAGATCACCATTCCTTGTATTCGTTGAAGTTGTAGAATTTGAGGACTCGAGTGAGCTAGTGAGCTCAATTGTAGGTGTTGCAGCACCAAGAGAGGCACTTGCAGGTCCGTTGAGTTCTTACGGGAACTTGTAAGGGTTGGCGATCTCGCGGGATCAGTTTAATAGAAATCGTTCATTGCGGTGAAGGCGGGGACGTAGAGTGGTGGCTCGAATCTCAAAACACATCCTTGCGTTTGTGATTGCTCTCTATCTCTTAGCTCAACACTCTCTCTATTCTTGCATGCTATTATTGTTTACTCTATTGCAAATATTTCTTGTGTTATAATTACTTATTTCTAGTTAGTTAGTAATTATTTTTAATTTCGCATTATTTGCCATCAATTTATAGTCATCACCTATTCACCCCTAGGTGATTTACAATTGGTATCAAAGCATAGCCCTAGTCATTGGTTTAACCACCTTAGGGAGATTCTTCTTTTGGCTATATATATTTATTGTATTTGCTACTTGTATTGCATTCTTACTTGATATCATGGCATCTCACGGTATCATGGAAAGTGAAGATGTTCCTTTTTCTTAAGTCTTTAGGATATAGGGTTGCAAAGGCCGTTACTAGAGAGTTCGTAGAACCTCATGGTGATGAGGATACATGGTCTGAGCCAACCGTCAAGGATTGTGAGGCTAATGCAAAGGCACAATATGCATTGACACAAGCACTTAATGATGATGATCTTTCACATGTCATAGATTGCAAATCCGCATTTGAAGTTTGGAATGATTTGCTTATTACTCATGAGGAAACGTCTCAAGTCAGGAGATCTAAAGTTGAGTTGCTTCATTCTCAATATGAGAATTTTTATATGCTTGATAATGAGTCGATTGATAAAATGCTCTCACTTCACTAAAATCACCAATGGATTATCTTTCCTAGGTGATGAAATCGACAACGATCAAAAAGTGAAGAAAGTGATACGAGCTCTTCCCAAAGCTTGGGAGGTCAAGGTAACCACTCTCAAGGAGCTTAATGATTGAGAAGAGATGGACATATCCGGATTCATTGGGAATCTCAAAACCCATGAAATGGAGATGAAGGTTCGTGGCGAGGGAGAACCTACCAAGAAGAAATTCATAGTATTCAAGGCTACTCCTGTAGGCCCAGAGGCCCTTCACTCTAGTTTTGATAATGATTAACTCATGTAGTTATAATTTACTGATAATCTTGTGATATTTAGTTTCAGATATTTGATCAAGATATTAGTAGGTGATTAGCTTCAATAAAGGTATTTTGGAGCTTTCACATGTTGATTCAAGAGCTCGAGTGTCAAGATAGCACATTGCACTCGGTTGAGTCAAGCTTGGTGAATCGCGTTTGGATCGAGTCTACTTGGAGAAGGAGTTCTACAAGAAGACCTCGATTTGCTTAGTTAAGACTGTTTAGATCTTATTGTAAAGATTAGATAGTGTTGATATGCTCAAGTTCACAATACACACACATGTTTTAAGTTTATTGGTTTTCGGTTATCGGTTTAACCGATATTGGATTTCATGTCAAAAACATAGATATAAATCTTTATATGCATATTGAATTCTATCCATATACAATATGCTTCAAAGTTGTTTAAGTATCATATTTTTGTATTTACATGTGTTTTGGAAAAATCGGATTTCCATTTCAAAGTTTGGTTTTTGGAAAATACAATTTTCGTTCAAAGGCAAAATTTCAATATTACAAAAATAGTTCAAATTGTTTATAATATGTGTTGAATTTTAACCACACATATTTGTATTTCAAAGATATAACAAGAACATATTTTTGTGAAATTTATGTGTATTTTATGGGGTTTTTTAGAAGGCAAATAACCAAGTTTTTAATCCCTAAATACAAGCTGGCCTACCTTCTACCGGTCGACCGGACGGTCGACCGAAGCAGAAGTCGGTCAACCGATGTGCACAGACGTGCACGGCTGTTTGGACTGGTGGGCCGATCGGCTGGGCGGTCGACCGTCTAGAGAGTTCTGCTCTCTGGAAATGGCCCCGGTCGACCAGCCGGTCGACCGGACAGAGAGCCGTTGCTCTCTATTTCAGGCCCGGTCGATCGGGCGGTCGACCGGTGGCACAACGATCATAAAAATTACCGTTGGCCGGTCGACCGGGCGGTCGACCGGAAGGTCAGTTCTGACCTTTGCTGCTGCCAACGGGCAGAATTTATTTGGGGCTATAAATACCCCACATTTGAGCTGGTTTTAGACAACAATTTTAAGAGCAAATTTTCTCATCTTTAGAAGTGTTTTAGCTACAAGATTTAAAAGAGTTTTTGGGTTTAAAAGATCAATCTTTATTTGTTTTTTTAAAGTGTTGGAATTTCAAAGAAAATAGAGTCTTTTGGGAATTGGTTTTTGATCTAAATTTCTATATCTATTTGGAGATTTTCTCATGTATTTTTCTTTGTTTCAAACACTTTATTTTCTCACACTTGAGCTATTATATCTATCCTATCTATAGGATCTTGTTTACTAAGAAAATTTAGTTTGTGATTTGTTAAAACCACCAAGTGTTGTAAATCTTTTCTTTTGCTTTGGCTTTGTGCCTAGCCTCTTTTGTAGAGGTTGGTGTTTGAGAGAGGAGTTGTGTACTCCTAGTTATATTTGCCCAAATCCTCAGTGGAGGTTCCCTATGTGGGAAGTCCTGTGTGGACGCTATAGTGGAAATCCTTCTGTGTGAAGGCGGGGACGTAGAGCTGGGTGCTCGAACCTCGAAACATATCTTGGTGTTTGCGTTTGATCCACTATCTCTAAACTCTCTCTCTCTCTCTTATATTGTGTCTTGCATTATTTCATGTTGTTCATTCATACTTATATGCTTGGTATTATTTGTGTGTGCCCATACTTGTGTTAAACCAAGAGAGCTTCATATAGCACATCAACTCTTATTCAGAGGAATCAAGAGGAGTTAGTCCAGAGCCCTTCACCGGGAATTCAGCTACACTCTTTGGTTACACTAAGTGTGTTGCAATTAGTTTTTAATTCCGCATTATTTATCATTAGATTAGCCATACACCTATTCACCCCTCTCTAGGTGTACTTTCAATTGGTATCAGAGCCTACACTCCTGATATTAGGTTTAACCACCTAGGAGTGAGATCTTGGTTGCTAATCTAGTTTTTACATTTGCACACTTACTTGTTTAGACACACTCATGGATTATCTTGCACCTCCCATGTTTGATGTTTCTAACATTAATATATGGAAGCTTAGAATGAGTATGTACCTAAAAACTCTAGGTTTTCATATTCACCTTGCCATACCAAGGAATCTTATCTTGGCAATAGCAAGCATAAAAAGGCTAATGCACAAGCCCTAAAGGCACTTAGAAAATCTCTTAGTAAAGAATATTTAAATATGATTTCTCATTGTAACTCCGCCTTTGCAGTGTGGAACGTATTGACATCTCCCAAGCTACAAATGCCAATCAATGAGAAGGAGAAATCTAGTGGAGAAGAGTCCGACCAACGTTGCTTCATGGTCCATGGGAACGACTCTCTTGAGGAATATTCGGATACTTAACTAGATGATAGTTCTAGTTCTTCTTATAATGAGTGTATGTATGCACATGCTGTAAATAACGAACTAGCTATAGGTTGTGAAAAATTGTTAGAAAGACATAAACTCTTGAAAAAGAAAAGTTTTGCATTAAAAGAAAAAAATAAAAATTTGTCTTCTAAACTTGTTGTTATTTTGCAAGAGAGGGATGAGATTTCAAATGAGAGGGACTCTTTGAAATCTCAACTTGAACTTACCCTAAAAGAAAATGAAATTTTGAAAAATAAAATGATAGTGAAAATGTTTTGAAGAAAAATGAGGTTCTATCTTCAAAACTTGAATTTGTGTTAAAAGAAAATGAATCTTTAAAAAATAAAATTATTTCTATTTCAAAGGAATTAGATTTAATTTCTAATGAAAATAAATCTTTAAAAAATGATTTTTATTCTCATGTTTGCCATGCTAGTGTAGCTTCACCATCTAGTGTTACTATAGCATGCTCCACTTCTTTTTCCATGATTGAAAATGATATTTGTAATTTAAAGAAGAGTATTGATTGTTTGGGCTCCACTTTGAGCCAATGTACCATGAATCATACTCGGTTGGAATTCATGTTTCGTAAGAAATAAGTTCCTCCTATGCATGCACACAAATCACGGCATACACATGCTCCTCTCGTTCATACACATAACACAATGTATGCTCATGTGTACACTTGTGCACATTGTGGACGTAAGGGCCACGTTGCAAAATTTTGTTATGATAGGTTACATGATTCAAATTTTGCAAATAAGTTTGTTTGGATTAGGAAAGGAGCTAACCCCCATGGACCCAAAAGAGTATGGGTACCAAAATTCACTCCTATTTTTGATGTAGGTGTGGGCTCTCGCTTGACGTGAGGGCATTGGTGCCTTGAGGTGAATGCGTTCTAAGCTAAACGGTGACTATTTTAGATACATCACTTTCAAGGAGAGTTAGGTGGAAGGACCACCATGGTTTGAGATATAGAGATGTGCCCTAATGGTTGTGGTAACGATCTCTATCTCCTTATTATGTTTACATGCTTTTAGATTATTCATTTTTAGCATGTCATATTTTAATGCTCATTATGCCATATGCCATGATAATTAGACTTATGACATACACATATAGTATTTGAGATACACCCATGTTTATATAGATTATTATTATTGTGTTCTCGTTTTAGTTTAACTATTGTGTATATCATAGCTCTGAAATATGTGCATTTAGCCTAATGATCATATTAGTTTTTATTCTGTTTTATACTTCATGTTTTGATTACATATTTAAATGTAACCTTCATTAAAACTTGTGTATATACTTGTACAACTAGTGAGCCACAAATTGATTATCATATGTTTGTGCTTAAATTGCTTATTTGCACTCATTAGATGTACTAGTATAGCCCAGTTTTGATGATTGATGCATTTCAAACTTGTATTCCCATTTTATACATGTATAACCTTGAGTCATTTGCTTTTCATGCAAATTTTTATTATGGACTCATTTGTGTTTAGGGATGTGTATGTATACCTTTAGATTTAGACAAAACATACATATGCCTTGAAGTTAGTAATTAGTTTGATGAAAATTAAATTTCATGTTTTTCATGTTTTCAAAGGAATTTCATATTGAGCTTTATTGCCTATTCCCATGATTTTGTGATTACATCATTCTTACACTCACATTACTTGATGTTTTCTCATGACTTTATTTTCATGAGTATTATATGTGCTATATACTCTTAGAGTGTTGATGATTGTATGATTGTCATATTTTCTTGGATATATCCTAGTTTTATTCCTTGCATGAAGAATTTCGTACTAGTTTTCAATTTTTTCATAAAACTAGTTGCGTATTTCTTCATTTTGGAAGAGTTTTCAAACTTGTCAAAATTATTTTCAAAATTATTTTTGAAAATCCCTTCCATCGAAGGGCGGACGGATGGGCGACCACGCCTTGTGAGCCTAATTGAAAATCTTCTTAACATGTGCATGAAAGGGAGGTATTTATGAGTTATACACTTGATCCTCATTGTGTTTTAAATTGGTATCTCAATTAATATTTTCATGTTTGTATCCTCATATTTTGTTTTTCTATATATGTATGCTTCAACTTTCAAATAGTATCAATTTCGATTGAAATTTATATTTTCATACATATATATGTGATTTGATTGTGCTTACTATATTTTTACATCTTAAAGCACAAATTATGTTTATGCTAAGCTTGATTTAGTCCTTAATGATAATTATTTTTCAATTGATATCTTATACAAGCTTATGCATGATTTTTATTAGTATTTCATAAAGGGGGAGAAAATTCATGTTTTATCTTTTAAATTGGTATCTTTCAATAGATTTCATTTTCAATTGATATCTTACTCCCACTCTTTATAATGAAAAATACTTTATTTTAGTATATGCTAACATCTTCAATATTGGTATCATGTTTCATTTTACATTGGTATCTATATTGATATGAGTTATGCTTACCTAAATCAATTTGTTTTCTTTTACTTTCAATTGATATCAAAAACTTACAAGATATTTTTTTTGGTATCAAGTTACTTTGAAATTGATTGTCACTTTCAATTGATATCAAGATTTTCTATATATATATATATATATATATATATATATATATATATATATATATATATATATATATATATATATATATATATTTCAATTGGTATCAAAAATATACAATGTGTCATTTTATATTGGTATCAAAATTTACAAGATTTTTTTTTAAATTGGTATCAAGATATTTTTACATTGGTATCTTTTAGTATCTCAAAATTTTTGTTTACCTTTAATTGGTATCTTCAAAATATTTTGTTTATTTTCCATTGGTATCATAAATCGGTATCATAATGTTTCCATGTATACCTTCATCCCAAATTGATATATTTTTCAATTGGTATCATGATGTTTTGATTTGTATTGCTTATATGCAAGGGAAGCTTAACATCTTCTCTATGTATAGATTCATGTTGAGTGTATGTCATATTGAAGTGATTGACCTTTCTTTGGTATGTAGTACACGTGTGTAGTAGGAGCTTAACATCTCCTTTTATACATTGCATATTATGTTTTATGTGGTTAGAGTTTAGTTATCTCTTTTCATATAAATGCATGTATGCAGGGGGAGTTAACTTAACGTCTCTCCCCTTCATGAATATATATAGCATATATATCTTTATTGTTTGATTTGTTTTTAACCCCTTTATTGATGATTGACAAAAAGGGGGAGAGAAATTCGGAGAATATTTTTGAGTTAATATACATGTTTAGATATTTGGAGAATGTTTTTAAGTTTATATGCATGTTTAGAACATTCAGAGAATGATTTTGAGTTTATATGCATGTTTATTTTTACAATTGGTATATGCATATATGTTTTAGTTTATGCAAAAGGGGAGAAGCATTCTTCACTTATGCATATTTATTTTGAGCACTCACTGCATATCTTTATGTTTATTGCTATGCATGAGTTAAGGGGGAGCTTCTATGAAGCTTGACTTTAATCCATGCATAAGTTTTGTCATCATCAAAAAGGGGGAGATTGTTGGCCCAGAGGCCCTTCACTCTACTTTTGATGATGATTAACTCATGTAGTTATAGTTTACTAATAATCTTGTGATATTTAGTTTCAGATATTTGATCAAGATATTAGTTGGTGATTAGCTTCAACAAAGGTGTTTGGAGCTTTCACATGTTGATTCAAGAGCTCGAGCGTCAAGATCACACATTGCACTCGGTTGGAGTCAAGCTCGGTGAATCGCGTTTGGATCGAGTCTACTTGGAGAAGGAGTTCTACAAGAAGACCTCGATTTGTTTAGTTAAGATTGTTTAGATCTTATTGTAAAGATTAGATAGTATTGATATGCTCAAGTTCACAATAAGCACACATGTTTTAAGTTTATTAGTTTTCGGTTATCGGTTTAATCGATATTAGATTTCATGTCAAAAACATAGATATAAATCTTTATATGTATATTGGATTCTATCCATATACAATATGCCTCAAAGTTGTTTAAATATCATGTTTTTGTATTTACATGTGTTTTGAAAAAAATCGGATTTCCATTTCAAAGTTTGGTTTATGGAAAATACGATTTTCGTTCAAAGGCAAAATTTCAATATCACAAAAATAGTTCAAATTGTTTATAATATATGTTGAATTTTAACCACACATATTTGTATTTCAAAGATATAACAAGAACATATTTTTATGAAATTTATGTGTATTTTATGGGATTTTTTTAGAAGGCAAATAACCAAGTTTTTAATCCCTAAATACAACCTGGCCTGCCTTCTGTCGGTCGACCGGACGGTCGACTGAAGCAAAAGTCAGTCGACCGATGTGCACAGACGTGCACGACTATTTGGACTGGTGGGCCGGTCGACTAGGCGGTCGACCATCCAGAGAGTTCTTCTCTCTGGAAATGGCCCCGGTCGACCGGCCGGTCGATCGACAGAGAGCTCTGCTCTCTGTATCCAGTTCCAGTCGACCGCCCGGTTGACCGGACAGAGAGCCGTTGCTCTCTGTTTCAGGCCCGGTCGACCGCTCGGTCGACCGGTGGCACAACGATCATAAAAATAACCATCGGCTGGTCGACCGCCGGGTCGACCGGAAGGTCAGTTCTGACCTTTGCTGCTGCCAATGGGCAGAATTTGTTTGGGGCTATAAATACCCAACATTTGAGCTGGTTTTAGACAATAATTTTAAGAGCAAATTTTCTCATATTTAGAAGTGTTTTAGCTACAAGATTTAAAAGAGTTTTTGGGTTTAAAAGATCAATCTTTATTTGTTTTTTAAAGTGTTGGAATTTCAAAGAAAATAGAGTCTTTTGGGAATTGGTTTTTGATCTAAATTTCTATATCTATTTGGAGATTTTTCCAAGTATTTTTCTTTATTCCAAATATTTTGTTTTCTCATACTTGAGCTATCATATCTATCCTATATATAGGATCTTGTTTAGTGAGAAAATTTGGTTTGTGGTTTGTTGAAACCACCAAGTGTTGTAAATCTTTTCTTTTGCTTTGGCTTTGTGCCTAGCCTCTTGTGTAGAGGTTGTTGGTATTTGAGAGAGGAGTTGTGTACTCCTAGTTGTATTTACCTAAATTCTCAGTGGAGGTTCCCTGTGTGGAAAATCTTGTGTGGACGCTATAGTGGAAATCCTTCTGTGTGAAGGCGGAGACGTAGAGCTGGGTGCTCGAAGCTCGAAACATATCTTGGTGTTTGCGTTTGATCCACTATCTCTAAACTCTCTTTTTCTCTCTTATATTGTGCCTTGCATTATTTCATATTGTTCATTCATACTTATATGCTTGGTATTATTTGTGTATGTCCATACTTGTGTTAAACCAAGAGAGCTTCATTTAGCACCTCAACTCTTATTCAGAGGAATCAAGAGGAGTTAGTCTAGAGCCCTTCACCGAGAATTCGACTACACTCTTTGGTTACACTAAGTGTGTTGTAATTAGTTTTTAATTCCGCATTATTTGTCATTAGATTAGCCATACACCTTTTCACCCCCCTCTAGGTGTACTTTCAACTCCATCCTCCATTGAAGAAGAAGAATCGTCAGAAGATGGTGATGAAGACCTCACCATGCTTATCTGAATAGTGGAGAGAATGTTCTACAAGAAGGGGAGAAAAAGTAACTTCCGAAGAGGAAGACCCCAAGGAAGATTTGAGGAAAAGGAAGAGATGGTCATTGGTATCATTGCAAGAAGAGTGGACACCTTATAGCGGATTGTCCCTCACTTCAAGTGACCACATTTAGGAAGATACAAAAAAGAAAAAGGCTATGGTGGCTACATTGGATGACTTGGAGACAGAGTCCGAAGAAGAGATTGACATCGCCCATGTGTGCTTCATGGCAAATGGAGAGGAGACTCTTAAGGTAACACTTGATACCTCTCTGATAATGATGAGCATACTATGGATGAGCTAGCTCAATTTTTGAAGAATTACAAAGTAGATATGAGATTTCACTTCTTTAAAATAAAAGTTTGAAAAAGAAAATAAAGTTTTGAAAAGTAAGTTAGATATTATTTTTAAATAGAAAAAAGATTTATTGATTTGTTTTGGAAAGATTAAAAAGGATTTCCATGATCATTAACTTATTTGTAAGGGCAAAAGCCCTAGCATTATTTTTGATCAAAATGAATATTTGGGTATTCAAAAACGCATTAATATTTTGGATTCTACTTTGAAAAAGTGTGCTTTTGATATGAGTAAAATTAGTTCTATTTTTCCAAAAGAAAAACCCTAAAGGAAACACACATCTTCTCATATACAACATGCTTCACATGCACATCAACTCAATCATGCATATATTTATGGTAAAGTGTACACTTGTACACATTGCGGCCGCAAAGGCCATTTAGTTAGATTTTGTTATGCTAAGTTGAATATATTGAATAAGAATGCTTGGTTTTAAGATAATGCTAACCCCATAGGACCGAAAAAGATATAGGTATAAAGAATAAATTTTATTGATGTAGGTGCTTCCTCCTCCAAGACGTAGGGGGAGATGGTGCATTGGTGGTAGATGCATTGGAGCGCAAAGGACCAACCAATTAAATGCATCGCTATCAAGGGAATTGGTGGAGGAACACCACCTCTTTTTGGAGATTGCTTGTGGTTCGGTAATATCTCCACTTAAAAATTTTATTTCTAGCTAGTATTCTATATGTATGCATAGCTAGTTTTTATTTGTGATAACATGATTTATTTGGTAATAGTATTGATAGCATATCACATTTTGTAGTTTAAAAGCATGTTCATGTTTTTAATTAGTTTTTTGACAATTTCATGTTGTTCACTCTACTAGCCCCTTGCTTGATTATTCATGCTTGTTGAAAATATCCATGTTCATGTTCTTAGATTTATATACATAAGTACTTAGTCTCTTGATCTTATATTTTTGTACATGTGTATATATATCTATATATTTTTGGGTATATATTTTTTTCATAATTTGAGCAATAAATCAAGATTACAATTGGGCGCCTCAACTTTTATCTAGAGGAATAATAAGGAGAAGTTCAGAACCCATTAAGGGTATTCGGCTTCAAAATCTTAAAATTTAATTACTTAAAAATATGATATAAATAATGAAAATATTTTTCTATATATAAATATTTCATTTTGATTTTTCATATATCATGTTTTAGGAAAAAGAATTTCATTTGAGTTTCTGTTTTGAGCCTTATTGATTTAGTTTCATAAATATGTTATTCACATGATTCTTGTACTCACACATTTTTTTACTCATGACTTTATTTTTATGAGCATTTATGTGCTATATAGATCTTGAGTGACAATTTTTGTGTAATTAGCATGTTTCATGAGATATATGATTTGTTTTCATGTTTAAAGGATCTTTAACTAGTTTTCAAAATTATTTAAAACTAGTTTTTTAATCTTCACTTGGTAGTGTTTTCAATCTAGCTATACTATTTTCAAAACCTTATTTTTGAAAACTTCTACCCTTAGAGGGCGGTTGGTTGGGCAACCATGCCCTGTGTGCCTTAATTAGTATTTTTTTAACTTGTGCATGATAGGGTGGTTATGAAGACATCATGCCGCTTAGGGGCCGATTATCGAGTATACTTCAGGAAGTGACCCAATGCAGTTCTTTGGTTTTAGATTGGATTTCTTTCAGATTTATTTGTAGTAGATGTTTTTTTTTTATTTTACCTTTATTTTCTGTAGTTGGTATTCCTTTGTGGGCGTTTAGTACCACATCGGTTATTTCTCAGTGGTCCTCTTTTGTAATGCCTATATAATGCTCCCTAGACTATTCTATTGGATCATTGAATGATTAAAAATTTGTCACAAATTATCCAGCTTAATTCTTGAGTTTATCTGCTCTCGAATTTTGGGTGAGAAGCCCGCGTAAGGGGTAGAAACCCAAAAATCTTATCCTGCCTTGAAGTTCAAAATCTGGTTACGATTTGAAGGTGATTGCGATCCAGGTTGGTATTACATCATCTTGGTGTCAGAGCTTGGTTTTCAATCCCCTTCAAAAAAATTTCCTTTTCAATTTTTTTTCCTGTTCCAAATCCCAGATCCAGTTCCCAAAAAAAAATATTAATTCCGTAGATAATCCTTCAAAAATCCAAAATTTCTAAAATTCACTATTTCTCCTTCTCCTTCCCTCAAAATTTGACGGCAACAGTCACACCCAAAACTGTAGCCAAAATCCCAGAAAATTACAAAATTAATCCCTTCATCTTCTTCGTCCAATCTCACATCAACCACACCCCACCGACCATCTCATCATCCTCACCAACATCAGTCGATCCTACGCCCCCTCCGCCACTGTCTCCATCTCCAACCAACCACGTCATCTCCAGTAAAAACAGGATCGACGCCTTCGCTGCCTCAATTTCAGAGCCGACGCCTCGATATCATCAGCCGACTACAACTCCGGTCGGAGGAGGGGACCAGGCTTCATCGGAACTCTGTGGTCGTGGATCTCTGCTATTCTACCCCGTTGCAACAGGTCCAGACAGTCGCCGACGCTGATCGGGCCAGGTCTGAACGGATCCAGTGCCTCATCAGAGATTCTCGCCTCTTCGCCACTCACCGCCCTCACCTCCACCTTTCAGTGCCGCCAGCGCCCCATCAGAGCCCTCTGAAGGCTTCACCGGGCAATCTTCAACTTCCCATCATCGTCGAGTCCCCTCCAGTCATTCGCCATCATCGTCGGGCCCTCAACGATGCCTCAGAAGTCTTCCGAGATTCCTCACTGATCAATTCTGCCAGAGTTTCACCAGTTCTTCACCGCCTTCATCGCTGACGGATCTCCGCCGAGCCCTGGCCTAGCTTTGTCTTCAATTCATCTGCCCTAGCTGCGAATTGAAAGAGGGAGGAGTGATCTCGGGTGGGCTCCTCTGAAGAGGGTATCGGGGGAGTTTGAGTAAGTGATTCGGGTTGGGTCCATCGCATAATACCTGAATCTGACCCGAACCAGGGGTTTCATCCACTCCAAGCTGAGCAGATCAGGCCCGATACTGAATCGGGTCTGGCTTAACTAGAATCCAAACCAGACCAAGTCTGGTTCAATTCAGTTCGGCTACAAATCATATCTTTCGGAGGCCATTCAGGGTTCATTTCAAGTCCAAATCGAGCCGTTTTTGAGGCAACGGAGTCGTGACGATGAGTACTACGCTCCTACAACAGTCACATTCAGGTTGAGCTATGATTGCCTCTCAGGTAAATTTAAATATTCTGTTCAGTTATTTCTGCTACTTATTTGAAATAGCTAGCCTTTCCAATCTGTCGCAAGGTAGAATTTATTGACTGTTGCCTACTAAATAAGTGAGTTATGTGATTCTGACCTTGAGTGGTAACCTGACTTAATATTAATTGTGCAACTTAACTAATTTGAATTCGTCATCACTTGATTTATCTTGGAATTAACTGTGTCAGCACGTGTTTTGTCACTGTTTTCACATTACATTTTCTTAATCACATGTTAATCTACACATCTTAAAATTGGTATTATCTTTCATCACTCTGATCTCTGACTCCTCCTGCATAATATATATATCATTTTTAGGACATCTTGCATTTAGGGTCAGCTAGGATCTTGTATGCCCACTATAAGTGGTAGAACTTTTTCTGTAGGAGAGTCTTTAGCACCTATGGACCCTAACATTCATGATACACTCAACATAATCCTTAACAAGATAGAAAAGATGGACCAACAGCTACAAGAAGTTAGGGATCAGGTTGATGTCAATTGTAGGGATATAGCAACCCGGATTGGTAGGCTAGAAACCAATCAGAGGAGAACCACAGAGGAGAAAAATTCTCGAAATGACAGTAGGTCTTTCAGGCATGAGCAGGTTCCACCCTATTATACAGCTGATACTGATGCCCAATATATCAAGAGTGTTAAAGTTGATGCTCCTTCCTTCGATGGGCGCTTGGACCCTCAGGTTTATATAGACTGACAGTTGGCTATGGACCGATATTTTTGTTGGCATGACATGTCTGAATCAAGGAAGATTCAATTGGCCGTGATGAAACTAACGGGACAAGCTAGACAATATTGGAAAAACCTAGAGAGGATGATGAGGTACAGAAGGGAAGACCCAGTGGACACTTGGGAAGGCATGAAAGAGAAGCTTATGTTGAAGTATGTTCCACCATCATTCAGTCAACAATTACTAGACAAATGGAATCGATGGACTCAGAGGAACAAATCAGCCACTAATTACATTGCTAAATTTGTTGAATATTTGAATCATTGTGGAGCTATCGAGTTAGAATCTCCCGAACAGACCCTATCTAGGTTCAGGTTCGTTCTTAAGGATGATTATCGCCGAGAGCGCATTGCTCGAGGCATCACGACACTAGAACAGGGATATCAGCTAGTCACCGACTTAGATGAGTCTAGAGGATCCTATTTTAACCGAACTAACTTTAGGGATAACTCTAAAACCGCCACTACTAGCCAGCCAAGCTTTAACCGAACTCTTCCTACCACAAGTAAACCTGCCTCCAGTTCCTCTAGTATCAAACCAACAGGTCCTTCTGGTGCAAAGCCCATCACTTCAAAAAGGAGAATGGTTAGTGAACCAGAAAAAGTCAACCCAAGAACCCAATGCTACAGGTGTCAAGGGTATGGTCACCTTGCCAGCCAGTGCCCGAGTCAAACTAAAACCCTCTTTGTAGAAATTCCCATTGAAGATATAAAAAGAGAGGATGATGGAGAAGTGGTTGTGCACCAACAAGATGATGACTCAGATGCCTCCGTCGAAGAGTATGAATTCAATGGTTGCATCAGAATTGTGAAAATAATGAGCCTACCTCCTATTGTAGGTCGCACCCAATTAGGACTAGTTAGGTGCACTTTAACCCAGCCTGAACCACTCAACGACTGGAGAAGGACTGCCATATTTCAAACTTGCACAAAAATTGACAACAAGAACTGCAAGGTAATAGTGGATAGTGGCAGTTGAATCAAAGTAGTTGCGTCAAAGTTAGTCACCACCTTGGGGATGACACCGGTGAAGCATCCAAATCCCTACAAGGTCACATGGATCGACACTACATCTAGAGATGTTCAAGATAGATGACAAATTCCCATCCAGTTTTCTACATACACAGATAATGTGTGGTGTGTCATACTCCCCATGAATGTTGGTTATATCATTTTGGGTCGACCATAGTTATTCGACTTAGACGTGACTATATATGGACGTACCAACCAATGTTCATTCGTTCATAACGGAAAAATGGTGAAGATTATGCTGAATCAACCAAAACTGCCAACCCGAGAAAAAGGGGTTGACAAAAAAAAGACAAAGTGGATGTCCTAAATCCTGAAAAAAAGGGTGATAAGGGCAAAGGTAAGATGGAAATGAATTTGCTTAGCCACGATCAAATTGAAAAGATCTTGCATGAGGGCTCTACTTGTTATGCACTCGTGACTTGAGAGGCTGATGGGAATATCGAGGAGCAAATTCCTGAGCACATTAAACTAATTCTGGAGGAGTTTTCTGAAGCCCTCCCACAAGATCTTCCAGATGAGTTGCCTCCTATGCGAGACACTCAACATGCTATTGACTTAGTCTCAGGAGCAAGTTTACCAAACCTGCTCCACTATAGAATGAACCTAACTGAACATGCAGAGTTACAACGGTAGGTAGAAGAGTTACTTGACAAGGGGTTCATCAAAGAGAGCTTGAGCCCATGTGCAGTTCCCGCACTTTTGGAGCCAAAGAAGGATGGTACATGGCGTATGTGTGTGGATAGCTGCACAATCAATAGGATTACCATCAAGTACCATTTTCCCATTCCCCGTCTTGATGATATGCTGATCTGATGTCAAGTGCAACAGTTTTCTCTAAAATTGATCTTAAGAGCAGGTACCACCAAATTAGAATCCGGCCAGGGGACAAATGGAAAACCGCATTTAAAACTAAAGACGGGTTATATGAATGGTTGGTTATTCCCTTTGGACTGTCCAATGCTCCTAGCACCTTCATGAGAGTTTGTTTTGACCGTTTATCGGTAAATTCGTAGTAGTCTATTTTGATGATATACTGATCTACAGCCAAACTCAGGAGCAACATGTGAGACATCTGAGGCAACTCCTATGCACACTCCAGACTGAGAAATTTTATGCAAATCCAAAAAAGTATGCTTTCTGTATAGATAGGGTTATCTTCCTAGGATTTATGGTGTCATCCGAGGGGGTTTCTGCAGACCCTGAGAAGGTGAAGGCAATAACCAAGTGGCCATAATCCCAAAGAATTAGGGAAGTCAGGAGCTTTCACGGGTTAGCGACTTTCTATCGTCAGTTCATAAAGAATTTTAGTGCCATTCTGGCACCTATAACCGATTGTTTAAAGAGCGAGGGGTCCTAGTGGACTCCTGCCGCCTCCAAGGCTTTCGCTGAAATTAAGAGGATGATGACAGAAGCTCCTGTAATGCGTCTCCTTGACTTTTTGAAGGCATTTGAAGTAACATGTGACGCATCTGGTGTACTGAGTTAGGAAAGCCACCCTGTTGCTTATTTCAGTGAAAAACTAAATGATGCCAGACAACGATGCTCAACATATAACAAGGAATTTTATGCGGTTATATAGGCTTTGCGCTACTAGAGACATTATCTGTTACCGCAGGAATTTGTGGTATATTCAGATCATGAAGCGCTAAGGTATCTCAACTCAAAAAAGAGACTGAATGCGAGACATAGTAAATGGGTGGAGTTCCTATAGGATTACACATTTGTTCTCAAACACAAAGCAGGCGTCGAGAATAAGGTCACTGATGCGCTAAGCTGACGTGTCATGACTTTGGTAACTATGAGCACAGAAGTGATTGGATTCGAGAGGTTAAGATAGGAGTATGACTCATGTCCTAACTTTGGAAAAATTTATGTCACGTTACGAGACAACCCTGTTCGTGAGATGTACGGTTTTCTCCTACAAGACAGTTATCTATTCAGATTCTGTAAGCTATATATTCCCCGTACGTCCCTCAGGGATTTTCTCTCTTGGAGAGTACATGCTAGAGGTCTGGCGGGACATTTTGGTCAGAACAAGACAATTGAGGCCGTTGAACACCGATTTTACTGGCCGAGTTTGAAAAGAGATGTCGCTAAGATAGTTAGCCAATGTCGCCATGCCAACTGACCATGCAACAAAAGCAGATTGTCGGACCTTACACTCCTCTTCCGGTACCCAATTGCCCTTGGCAAGACGTGAGCCTAGATTTCATACTAGGATTGCCAAAAACTCAGAAAAGGCACAACTCTATCCTAATAGTAGTCGATTGATTCTCAAAAATGGCTCACTTTATCCCGTGTTCCAAGACCTCAGATACGTCTCGAGTAGCCATCTTATTCTTTGATAATGTCGTCAAGTTGCATGTGATACCTAAAACCACGGTGTTCGATAGGGATGTTAAGTTTGTTAGCTACTTCTGAAAAATACTTTGGCACAACATGGGCACCAAACTGAAATTCTCAACAGCCTTTTATGCACAGACAGATGGTCAAACCGAGGTAGTAAATAGGACTCTAGAAAATCTCCTTAGGTGTCTAGTTTGGAAAAATTTGAAAACTTGGGATCTCATTTTGCCTATGGCTGAATTTGCATATAATGGATCTGTCAATGGGACTACGGGCCTTAATTCTTTTGAAATAGTAAATCATTTTAAATTTAGGCAACCAGTTGACTTAATTTCCATAGCTCATCATCATTCTAGGGTATCAGATTTTGCATCAGCATTTGCATCTCATATCCGTGCATTACATGAGGAGATCAGAGAAAAGATAATGAAAAATAATGCTGATTATAAAACTTCTGCAGATTTCCATCGTTAGGAACTTTTAATGTCGGAGACTATGTGATGGTCCGCATGAGGCCCGAGCGGTTTCCTCTGGGAACCATGAAGAAATTACACACGCGAAGCGCAGGACCCTTCAAGATTCTCACGAAAATCAATTCAAATGCTTATGTGGTGGATCTCCTACCAGACTTTAGCATCAGTTGCACTTTTAATGTTGAGAACTTGGTTCCATATAGAGGTACCTTTGATACGCCTTCTGACCCATTCGTGGATGAGCCAAACCAAGACCTTCTTTCTGAGAGCCTCCCACTACCTCCACTCCCCCCCAACTGTCCTATGCAACAGAAATATAGATTCTATCTTGGATGATCAGATTGTCTCTACTAGAGACGGAGGGACGCGACGCTATCTCATTAAGTGAAAAGGAAAACCTGATTCATAAAATTCTTGGATTACAGAGGGAGACCTCCGGCATCTTGATCCTGATTGACTGGAGCGCTATTAGAGCCAGCAGCAGTTCTGTCCCCCACGCTCGATGAGGTCGAGTTCTTCCCACCAGAGGGGAATTAATGAGGACATCATGCCGCTTAGGGGTGGATTCGATCGAGTATACTTTAAGAAGCAACGCAATGCAGTTCTTTGGATTTAGATTGGACTTGTTTCAGATTTATTTGTAGTACATGTTTTTTATTTTACCTTTATTTTCTGAGTAGCTGTTCCTTTGTGGGCGTTTAGTACCACATCAGTTATTTCTCAATAGTCCTCTTTTATAAAGCCTATATAAGGCTCCCTAGACTATTCTATTGGGATCATTGAATGTCTAAAAATTTACCTCAAATTATCCACTTTAATTCTTGAGTTTATCTGCTCTCGAATTTTAGGTGAGAAGCCCGTGTAAGGGGTAGAAACCCGAAAATCTTATCCTGCCTTGAAGTTCAAAATTCGGTTATAATTTGAAGGTGATTGCGATCTAGGTTGGTATTACATCAGGTGGCTGAAATAAGTTATACACATGATTCTCATGTTATTTTATTTTTATATATTCATTCAAGTTTTTTCTATATATGTATGCGTTATATTTCAAGTGGCATTTTCATTGACATACATACATATATATGATTGATTGTGCTTATTTTATATTGACTATACATGTTTTATAGCACAAATTGATTTCATGCTAAGCTTTGTTTTACTTCAAAATATTTGTTTTTGTTTTCAACAAGCTTATGCATTAGTTTTGTGATTATTTCAAAAAGGAAGAAAAGTTCTTTGACTTAAAATGATTTCATGTTTATGTTTATCTATAATAATATTTATGTCTATTTACTAGTATATTTTCTAACGGTTTGTCAAAAAAAAAATTTATCTTGACAAAATTTATCTTGTTTTGCTTTCAAGTAGTTCAAAATTTGTTAAATTGATTTCATGTGGTATCGAAATTTGTTTTGTTGATTACAAGTGGCATCAAAATTTGTCTTAATTGGTTTTGAAAATTTGTTATGACATCAATTGCTTATATGCAAGGGGAGCTTAATATCTCCTCTATATATATATTAGTGTAGCATATAAAGAAGAGCTTGACCTCTTTTCTTTATGTTGCACACGTGTGTAGGGAGGAGCTTAACATCTCCGTCTCTACATTGTGTATTATACTTATATGGGTTAGGGTTTAGTCATCTCTTTCTTCATGTAATACATGTATGCAGGGGGAGTTAATTTTAAGTCTCCTTTCTTCATGAATTTATATCGCATGTACATTAACCTTGATTTTCTTTACCCCTTTATTGATGACTTGACAAAAAAGGGGAGAGAAATTTAGAGTTTATGTATGCATGCTATATTTTTGCGTATGCATGTATGTTTATATTTGTTTAATTTATGAACTTCATTGAATATCTACATATTTTATGCTATGCACGTGTTTAGGGGGAGCTTCGTTTGAAGTCTCCTTCATATTTATGTACGATAACTCCATTTGTTTTGTCATCATTAAAAAGGGGGAGATTGTTGGCCCAAAGGCCATTTGTCCTACTTTTGATGATAACAAAACATATGAAGTTATTGATTTTAACAATTTCTTCTATATATGTTTCAGGATTTCGTTTGTTGCATATCGGCTTCTTCAATAAGACTCACACCGTTTTTAAGCCATATATATGTCGATCCAAGAGCCTAAGCCACCAAGATGACACATACATAGAATTCCTTAAGAATACCAAGTTCAAGGATCAAGTTATGCAATGGATTGAAGACTATAAAAATTTCTGCTTTTGGTATTTTTAGAATAGGATTTATAGTCTTATTAAAATCAAGGTAATAAGATTGATACCTCTTGAGATTCACACACACATGCACACATTTCATTTATATCTCTAAATGTTTTGAAAATATTTCATCAAGTTTTCCTATTTAGTTTTCAAAAAATGGATTTCGGAAAAACCATTTTTCTTTTAGAAAAAGTATTTTTACAAAATATTGTTCTATCTCATTTTTGTGTTAATCTATGATCACACTCTATACTTATAAGTCATAAGAACTCTATTTTGTATATACTATATGTATGTATTTTTATAGAAAAGAGATGCACTTCAAAAAAATTTCAAAACCTAGTTTTTTCCCTGAGTCGGTCGACTGACCAGTCGACTTATAGGCAGACAAATTGCTCTGTCGGTCGACTGGCATAAAAATTGCTTTACTTTTGAGTGCATAGCGATCGACCGACTGTAAGATTTTTTGATACTGTTGGGTCACGGTCGACCGACCAGGCCATCATTGGAGAGCTTTGCTCTCTGGATTGGTTACTCGATTGATCGAGCGGTCGATCGTTAACCCCAACGGTCGAATTTTTAACCATTGGCGGTTGACCGCCGGTCGACCGACAGAAAAATTTTCTTCTGATTTTTTTTTCCAATGGCTATATTTCTTGACTGTCTTTTCTGGGTCACTTTTCAACGGATATATTGCTACTTATTTTCATTCCCTATATATAGTGGGACTGTATAAAAACCCCATGACAATTTTTGAACACCCAAGGACTAGTTTTACTGATCAATATCTATTTTCTCAAAAGATTTGCATGTTGAACAAAAAGTCCACATCTTTGTTTTTTCTTGAGCTTTCCTTCACATCTCTACAAGCATTTCTCACCACATAATCTCAAAGAGCTTCATTTGCTCTACTTGATTATAAGATTGTGTTTGTGTGAGCTTTTGTGATCAAGAAGAAGATCACTATTTCTTGTATTCATGAAGTTGAAGAGGTTACGGTCTCGAGTGAGCTAGTAAGCTCGATTGTAAATATTGCGCACAAAGAAAGGGACTTGTGGGTCCGTTGAGTTCTTGCAGGAACTTGTAAGGGTTGGTGATCTCGCGGGATCAGTTTAGTAGAAATCCTTCATTGCAGTGAAGGCAGGGACGTAGAGCAGTTGCTCGAACCTAGAAACACATTCTTGTTTTTGTGATTGTTCTCTCTATCTCTTAACTCAACACTCTTTCTATTCTTGCATGCTATTACTGTTTACTCTATTGCAAATATTTCTTATATTGTAATTGCTTATTGCTAGCTAGTAATTATTTTTAATTCTGCATTATTTTCCATCAACCTATAGTCATCACCTATTCACCCTCCTCTAGGTGATTTACAGAGCAAACTCAGTTTGCAGGGGATTCACAACAACTCCTATGAGCCAAGCGAATTGTTGACTGTCGACGAAGACATCGAACTCACTGTCAGCAAACAAAAATTGAAGGCAGTATGCACCAAACGCGATGCTCGTGTTCAGACACAGATGTCACAGAAACGCGACATTCACGTTCAGACATAGTAGTCGCTAGGAAGCAAACTGCGCGTCTTTGCGGCAAAATGCTATATCCACGTTCAGCCTCAAGCTGCTCCAAAACGTGACATCCGCATTTAGCCAAAGGCCGTACCAGAACGTGACCTTTGCATTTCACTTTCAAAACGCGAGAGTCGCGTTCAGCCAAAGGCTACCCAGAACGCGACCTTCGCTTTCACTTCCAGAACACGAGAGTCGCTTTCAGCCACAAGTGGCTAAGTTCAAATCTGAACTGGGAAGTCCTAACCCTCATGGGTTCAAGGCTAGTTCCTTGGGAGCTTATTATACTAATCTGAGGGACTACTTGACCAGAAAGAGGAGTGTTCATCAAATCACTCCTCAGTGCCATTTATGAGCGGCTTATCTTGTCGACCCTCTTTGATTGCCACTATGGATCTTAGATGATTAAGCCATCAATTATCAACCGATTATTAATAGCTTCAACCTTTAACTCAGCCAAGAGGTGACACTCTCACAAGAAGAAGTCATCCTCTGACTTTGAGTACCCTGAGGTGACTACAAATATGTTAGGCCCGAGTGCCACACCAAGAAATCAAAAGAGAAGCAATTAGCTCTCAGTTCTGAGGAATCATATGCTGAATACTCCTCGGGGTTTGAAAGAAATACTCATCGAGCCTGGATCTATAGACACATTCAGATCCAAACTAGAGCAATTGTCCAAATTGACTACAATATGTTGGCTAAAGGAATCGTATTGAACGATGATCACTCTGCTATTACAGAGTCTCATTCGTCCAACTCTTACATGGAGAAGGCGGTCTTTGCCTATATTGTTAGCACTCCCGAAGAACTAGCCAGAAGATTTTGAAGAGCAATCTCGGGTGCACAAAGCACAGAAAGAGATACTTCAAGTTTAATAAGAGTCTATCAACGACCTTAAGAAGATGATAACTTTTTTATTTGAGAAGTCAAAGAGGACGAAAAGTTCAAAACCCGATGGTTCTTCCAGCAAGCACTCCATAGGCAAAAACAAAGAAGTTGATAGCTCCACCTCTGAAAAAACTTATGGTGAGAATACTTCGATTATGAAATTCCTAAATGTTCATCTAAAGTGGAAGAGAATTTAGACAAAAAGTGGATAACCAAATTAAGAGGATGAACGAGTTCGAGAACCGCTTGGAGGCCATCGCACATTGAGGCAATCTTCAAGAAGTGGGGGTGGTCAGGCCATACCCGGTCGTGCGGGATTTCCCTCCCTATCCTCCCAGGTTTACGGGACCAACATTACAAACCTTTGTTGGTAAAGGTTTCCCGAACCAACATATATGCTACTTTAAATCCCAAACAAGGAATGTAGTATCAAACAATGCCACTCTGGCTTGTTTATTCATCGGCACACTCAAAGGCATTGCTTTTGAATGATTCATGAAGCTTCATGCTGGCTCTATTAAGAGTGTGCCGACCTGGAGAAGCTCATCCTGGTGCGATTCCTTGAAGATGACACCGAAATATCCGTGCCAACTTTCCTTGCTTCAAAGCTAAAGAAAGGAAAGTCCATCAAAACTTTTGTGGAGAGACTTTAGGGTATAATGCTCTAATTTTCAAGCGGTATGACTCAGTCTACATTGGTAAAAACCTGCTGCCCCAACCTTCAAACAACACTCTAGCCCAAATAGGAGTAGCTGAATGTCACATTTGAAAGCAGTTGGTCTCACAAGGTGAACAGGCAGAAGAAATCATCACGAGAGTCAAGGCTGAAGAAAAAGAGAGTAAGTCAAGACCAGAGAAGTGATTGAGGTACAACCTGCACACAAAATATAGAATATTAGATTTAGGAAAAGGATGTGCAAGGTGCTCAATTCTATCCGCTGTAGCAAAGGCTATGCGGGTCGTGATCCTCAGGGAGGGACTAGCGATGGAAGCGTTTAAGTAAGTTATCTCTTTTTTATTTATTTTGTTATTTACAATGGTATTTACAATGAAGTGGGAGAAATAAATTGGAAAGAAGTGGAGTTTGTCATCTAATCTAAAGAAATAGAAGAAAGGAAGAAGATTATAAACTAGCAATATACATACCTACCTCTTCAGTCCTGCTTACCTTTGATCCTTTTGCTACGACTTACTTTGTCTTCGAAGGCGTTCAAGCATGGGATATAGGATCTGTTCATCGCCATAAGCCATCAAGGGCTCTTCTTCGGCTAAGCAGTCTCGAAGCGACCAGTTCTCACAGTTTGCAAGACATCAGAGAAAATAAACCAAAATAGAATAACAAGAAGAAAACAACAATAGAAGAATAATAAATAAAAAGAAACAAACTTCGAATTGATTTTATTAACAATGAAGGAAAGGACTACTTACATCGATGTCACCTCAATACAAGCTGATCTCCTTCCTCCATGAAAATATCCTCTCCTCTCAGTTACATAAAAAAAATAAAAATTACAAAAGGAAAAAGAAAAACCTAAACTAGCCTAAAAGAAACCCTAACTTTGCACTAGATTCTCTGTTGAATTCTGTCCGCCCTCTGTGTTGCAGCTGCAGGGGTATTTATAGGTGCAGAAGGAAGTAGAGTCCCTGAACGACTCCTCCACGAAAGCTAGTCCCCGGATAAGACTGGATTGCCGCGGAAACGCGGCTTGGGCTGCGTTTCCGTGGCAATGCAGTGGCGGCTGGCCACGCGCTTTGGCGCGTGGCTTCCCCTGGTCCGTCCATCTGGGCGTTGTCTTCTAGAAGTTGCATCTTGGCTCTTTATCTTGGGATTTCGAGATAACTTGGGAAGCAAGTTACCTAGATCTCAAATTTCCCAATATCTTTTTAAACGAATTTTCTTATCTTTGCACTCTCTTCTTTGGCTTTTATCCTCATCCTGCAAGTGTTTAGGGTTGAATAGAAGTCTATCCTTCCCTCTTCTTTGTATTTGCAACTATTGCCCTTGTGTAATTGCAATTTTGACATTTAATAATTGTAACTTTTACATTGGGCTTGAATATGGGCTTTGGGCTTCTTTTAAGGCTTTATTTCTTTATTTTTATTTCTCGAGGCCTGCACACAATAAATCATAAAATATTAGTAAATGTGCAGAATTATAGGAATAGATATGAAAATGTGATGGTAAATGTAATGATAAAAATGCACTTTTCACTACCAATCACACCCCCACACTTATCTTTTTGCTCGTCCTCGAGTAAAAATCAAAAAGAAAAAGAAAAAGAAAATGCCAAAAGAAAAATTAATCTATCTAACTCACTTTCGTAGGAATCACGGTTGCACTTAGCATGTGCAACAAGCTGTTAAACCCCTAGGTTACCCTAGAGGACGAGTGTTGTCGCATGAGGGTTTTCAGCGGATTACACCCACAAAATCTATAAAAAAGGAAACTATTTGAAATACGTTTGAAAAGACTAAGTAGTCTATAAGTTTTAGGATTATCATTTTTATTCATTCTTAGACTTAGTCTTTATAAAATAAATTGTTTTCATTTTTAAGTAAGGGTCAAAATTGAATTTTTGTATAGTCTTTTTCGTTACCAAAAATCATATGCATCCTTATGAATTTTTACTAGGAATTCCTTAACTTGGACTCTCATGCCTCTTTATATATATATATATATATATATATATATATATATATATATATATATATATTAATATGTATAACTCATCTAATTTTCTTTCGTGTAGCATGAAGGCTTCTTGAGGCACTCATATCTAACTAATTGACTATTAGATGTGTTAATACATATATAATATTTCTTAGTTTTCTTAGGCTTTCTAATCCACCCATGTAGCGAACTTAAAGTCGGTGGCTCCCGAACCAGTCGGCTTTAGGGCACCAGGTGAGAAAACACCCCGCGGACTCAAATTCGAGTGAACTAGGCCACAAAACTAAGGACTTTATTTTATTAACTCACCTTTAGGCGTGAATACTTATGCTTCATAAGGCACATGTATCCAGCTTAATTAGTGATTTTTTTTTATATGAGACACAAGGGTCTTTGTCTTAGAATCCTATATATGCATTAGGGATGCAAATTTCATTAAGATAAAAATCAAGACTAATTACTTATTCAATTTTTCTCCTATACCTAAAAATTCAACAATTTATTTATTTTGACCAAGTTTTTAGAAATCCTAATCATGATTTTCCTTATTCTTAAGATTAACTTAGATTTCTTTCAAAAGATAAGTCAAAATATTGTCCTTTTTCATTTTTTTAAATATTAGCAAATTTTTGTTAGTTTCTACCTATGTTAGTATGTTAGTAAAGCCTACCCCCACACTTATCTCATGCATTGTCCTCAATGTATGAATGAATGCATATATGCATGAAAAAGAAGAAAGGGCAGGCAGATATTACCTCAAGGTGGTGGTTCCGGTGGTGGTCTAATTGGGCCAAGCGTTGCTACCCAATCAAGATAATATAATATTTGGTGGAACCTACTAGAAATTTCCCTTACATAACCCACTAAAATGTATGTATAATTATTTTTTAAAATTTTCACCCCATCAAATGTCCAAATTTCATAATGAATTTCAGAGTCAATTGTGTCAACCTCCTTGTCCCAAAATGGAGTATGAAAAGATGGAATGATTGACTTGGACGTCATAGGTACGGGAACGAATACCGACTCAGGAAAGAAACTTAAATCAAGTAGGGGTTCAGGAGTCGGGCTAGGTTCAGGAAGTGGGTCCAAATCAATAAGTTGAAGCTCAAGTCCACAATCATCTTCCCACAATGGAATGTGACTCAATATTGGTGATTCAAGTTCAGGAATGATAGGTGTGGGAATCAAAACTGACTCTAAAAGATTACCTAAGTCTGGTAACAAAACAGGAGTCAATAATGATTCGGGAATTTGAACTTGCTCACAGATGTGAGAATCTAGGTCACATATCTCATTGAGCTCAATATCATAAAAATTAGAACTTGCCGATTTATCCACAGGACTTTCAAAATTGCAAAATTGGTCAAGTTCAATATGATCATTAAAAATGGGTGATTCAATTTCATGATGAATTGGTACAGGATCCAATGTTGACTCGAAAAAAGTAAAACCAGGTGAAGACACCGGAGTCATTATTGAATCAGGAAGTAGAATTGAATCACCAAGTGGGAGATCATGATCATATTCATGCTCAAGTTCTATTTCAGGAAAGGAATAGCTTACCAAACTATCAAAAATTAGAGTTTCAGCAAGCTCAAATGATGGTACTGAATTAGAATCTTGTTGTCCAAAGCAACGTGACTCGTCGGCTCTAACAGAATGGTTAGCGATATCAGAAATGGCCGAACAGTGAGAACGTAAGGATTGAACCATCATATCTATTTCATGATCACGAGCTAATCTAGCCTGAGTCATGGATTTAAGCATCTTTTCATAGTCAATAGGTGCATCATTTTGTGATTGGACTTGAAAAGAGGAAGTGTAATCGCGATGAAGTTGTGAGTCGGTGGACTCACGCATCATCATGTCTGAGATTGATGGTAATTGTTGCTTGGACTCATGCATACTCATCATTTCCAAGATAGATGGTTTTCTATTCTGAATGGGTGGATCTGAGTATGAATCTTGGGAATATTGTGGACAAGGTGGATACGGAGGACAAGGTGGTTGAAAATTGGACTTAGGGGAAGCGAAACCCCATGAACTCTGTGAAGAGTTGAAAGTGGTATGAAAATTATGGTCATAAGATGGGGGGTATGGGTTATAGTCATTCGGATAAGACCATTCCGGCACACTAGGTTGATCAAAATTATGATATGCCGGGTTGGTAATATCCGAAAAAGGTGTGTAATATGGATTAAAATTGGAAAAATTGTTATATGCCATATCACACAAACACAAAAAAAAAAAAGAAAACAAACAAATAAGCAAACAAAAAGAAAAAAAATTCTAACCTAAGTTAGGGTAGACCTATGACCTAGACGACTCCTAACTGGTTAGACTGTCCACGGGAGGTAGGGTGCAGACTTTGACCACAAGTTAATCAGCCAGGTCAGGGCAAGATTGGTGGGAGGTTTTCCGTCAAAGACGTTCCTTAATTAAATAACCACCAATCTTTGGGCTTTCGGCCCTCAATCCCCTTCCTAGACACTAATTTGGCAGAAGTCAAATTCTAACACTGTTTCCCCTTAGGATAATCTCCTAATTGAGTCCGAGATGTCCCTAGGGCCAACATCTACTCATTTTTAGTTAGGCTTGGGTTAGTGAGTGCTTGGAATCTGATTTTTGGGCCAAGGAAGGGTGATTAAATCCCCACCTTATCTTGTTATGGGTTAGTGCCCTTAAGATAAGTTTGTGCAAGTGTACAAGATATGTAAATAAGATTCACTCAAAGTATGAAAATCAACCAAGAGATGAGTCCTATTCTACATGCAATGCGAACGTACCTTGCTCCAGCACTCTTCAACAGTAAAATAAAGGAATTGAAAAGACACATGCCTAATATGCAAACGTCTAATCAATTTTTTATCTTTTTCAACAAGTATTTTACTATTGATTAATTAGCAGTTTACAGGTATATCACAGAACAAATTGGAACAGAGCAGTAAACCAGATTTTATATATTCAGCAACCTGCAGAAAACTCTGTCAGTAATTCACTACTAAGGCCGCGAAAACGCGGCTATTGCCGCGGATCCGCGGCACTGTAGTAGGCTCTGTTGATCTGCCTTCGAGGGCAGAGGCACAGAGTTGCTATGTGTCCTTACTGCTTGTTATTTTTCCTGTTCTCCAAATCTGCAAACAGAAAGAATAAAAGAATTAGTTAATTTTTTATTAGAGAGAAACTTACCGTCCCTCCCCGGTAATGGCGCGAAAATTTTGATTGAGGTACAATCTACACACAAAATATAGAATATTAGATTTAGGAAAAGGATGTGTAAGGTGCTCAATTCTATCCGCTGTAGCAAAGGCTATGCGGGTCGTGATCCTCAGGGAGGGACTAACGATGGAAGCGTTTAAGTAAGTTATCTCTTTTTTATTTATTTTGTTATTTACAATGGTATTTACAATGAAGTGGGAGAAATAAATTGGAAAGAAGTGGAGTTTGTCATCTAATCTAAAGAAATAGAAGAAAGGAGGAAGATTATAAACTAGCAATATACATACCTACCTCTTCAGTCCTGCTTACCTTTGATCCTTTTGCTACGACTTACTTTGTCTTCGAAGGCGTTCAAGCATGGGATATAGGATCTGTTCATCGCCATAAGCCATCAAGGGCTCTTCTTCGGCTAAGCAGTCTCGAAGCGGCCAGTTCTCACAGTTTGCAAGATATCAGAGAAAATAAACCAAAATAGAAGAACAAAAAGAAAACAACAATAGAAGAATAATAAATAAAAAGAAATAAACTTCGAATTGATTTTATTAACAATGAAGGAAAGGACTACTTACATCGATGTCACCTCAATACAAGCTGATCTCCTTCCTCCATGAAAATATCCTCTCCTCTCAGTTACATAAAAAAAATAAAAAATACAAAAGGAAAAAGAAAAACCTAAACTAGCCTAAAAGAAACCTTAACTTTGCACTGGATTCTCTGTTGAATTCTGTCCGCCCTCTGTGTTGCATCTGCAGGGGTATTTATAGGTGCAGAAGGAAGTAGAGTCCCTGAATGACTCCTCCACGAAAGCGGGTCCCCGGATAAGACTGGATTGCCGCGGAAACGCGGCTTGGGCCGCGTTTCTGCGGCCATGCAGTGGCGGCTGGCCACGCGCTTTGGCGCGTGGCTTCCCCTGGTCCGTCCATCTGGGCGTTGTCTTCTGGAAGTTGCATCCTGGCTCTTTATCTTGGGATTTCGAGATAACTTGGGAAGCAAGTTACCTAGATCTCAAATCTCCCAATATCTTTTTAAACGAATTTCCTTATCTTTGCACTCTCTTCTTTGGCTTTTATCCTTATCCTGCAAGTGTTTAGGGTTGAATAGAAGTCTATCCTTCCCTCTTCTTTGTATTTGCAATTATTGCCCTTGTGTAATTGCAATTTTGACATTTAATAATTGCAACTTTTACATTGGGCTTGAATATGGGCTTTTGGGCTTCGTTTAAGGCTTTATTTCTTTATTTTTATTTCTCGAGGCCTGCACACAATAAATCATAAAATATTAGTAAATGTGCAGAATTATAGGAATAAATATGAAAATGTGATGGTAAATGTAATGATAAAAATGCACTTTTCACTACCAATCAAGAAGTCAACGCGACGTACCCCAGAACAATCGTTTTAATCAAAAAGAAAAGATACTCTGGTAACAGAGACTACATCTTCTGCCAAACCTCAACTAGCTAAAGGGAGTAATACTTTAGGCCAGGTGCATGCCAACAAGCAATACTCCAAGTATGAGCACATAGTCTTCTTGTTTAAGCTGCTTCATTAGAGCAACAAATTCAAGCTGCCATAGGCAAAGCGCCCCGAAGAAGTGGGCAAGATGGATGATCTCAAGTACTGTTTGTATCACAGGATGGTTGGACACCCTGAAAAGAGCTGTTACATCTTGAAAGATGTTCTCCAAGCACTAATTAATGTGGATGTGCTAAAACTCCACCCAGAGTGAAAGAAGGTGACTGTTAATATGACGTCCCTTCAATTCGACAAGGATCTCTCGCCAGTGCCAGCAGGAGTGGTTCTCATCCCGAAAGGAGAACTAAAGGTGGTCTGAACTGATTCCCCACTACAAGGAGAAGGGTTTAGTCCCTGTTCCAACTCCGTGCAGAGAAATAATGTAGGTTCATCTACACATTATCCAAAGCCAAAGTGGACTACTGTAACCAACAAGAAGTTCAAAGGCAAAGCAAGAGAATCTTCTTGAAACATGGTGTGCACTTCTTCAAGAGAAGCTGAGACAGATGTTGCCTCTCTTACTGACTCTGTAACCCCCCGCTCTAGATATACATGTCACAATATTAGTACTCGATATAGTGTACTTATTTTATTTGATCTTTTTGATAGTTAGATTAGACCTGTGTCAATTTCAAATATCATTTCTAATAATTTAGATTTTTTAGAATTTTCTAAAAAATTTTAGATTATTTTGAAAAATCTCTGAATTCGGTATCGACCGATACCGATAATTAACTCTATAATTTTTAATTTTACAAATGGGGTTGAATTTCAAATATCTACTTTAATTTTTTTTAGATCATATTTTCTATCTTAGTGTATTTTTGGAGGATTCTCCGAATTACTCAAAAATTCGACCAAACTGATGTCGATCAGTATCACTGATATATTCTAGAATTTTTAACTTGCAAAACATACTGAATTTCTACATTACTACTTATTGTTATATTCTCTATTTTATAAAATTTTTGAAAATCATTTTGAACTGGTAAATTTTTACGCGATATAATAATATTAATTAAATTTTTTCCCTTCCTTTTCTTTCTTCTCCTCCCATCAACTTTCTTCCTTCGCCTATAAGCCAGCTGACCACTTCTCCACCAACTTCCCCCCTCACAACCGACCTCTTGCTCTCCTTTAAAACCTCTCTCTCTAATCTTTTTCTTTCTGACCCCAATCTCTCTCCAAGCTCTCTCTATCTCACACTCTTTTACCCTTTCCTCTTCAACCGGCCACCCGCAACATCAAGAACATCTTCTGGTAGCACCCCAACTCTAGCGAGCTCCCTATGACGGGTCCCTCCTCTGGCTTCTCCCTTCTCCCTCTCCTTTTCTCCACTATCTCCATTTCCATATCCTTCCTCTTCAATTCCTCCTCCTTCTATTTTCACAAACTCCACCACTGCTCAAATCCCATCATTTCCTCCTCCATCATCTCAATCACCACCATAAACCACCATCAACACTCCCATCTCCACCCAAACCACCACCCACTTTCAATCCACCATCATCCTAATCATCATCAATCCCATCACCACCCAAAACCATCACAACCTCCTACAACCGCCATCTTCACCGCTAATTATCACCACCACCTCCTCCCGGGTCCTCTGGCTGCTGCCGCCGCTGCCTGGTCAGCCACCAAGCCCGGCCAGGTGCCCCCTCGCTTTTCTCTTTCTCTTTTTCTTTCTTTCTCTGTTTTTCTCCCCTCTCTCCCACTGTTCTCTTTTCTCTCTCTTAGTTTAGTCTCTCTCTCTCTCTCTCTCTTGTGTAGGGTTCAAAACCCATAAACCCAAAACTGAACTCGCTAAACCATAACCCATTTCACTTAAATGATTGGGTTTGGGTTATCAGATCCAAACCCAATCCGTTAGCAACCATAATCCAGGGAAAGGTAAAATTACAGAAAACCCTCTGCAATGTAAAACTTATTACATTTTAATATTATTAAATCACAAATGTAACCCATTTATATGTTTTTAGCGTTCGGGCAATTCTTGAGCATCCGGAGTCCGATCTGGACAATTCTGGAGCCGTTGTGATTGTAGGAAAGAGAACTACATCCTTGTGATAACTATGTGAGTATTTTTCTTTTATAAATTGTAATTTATTTTGTTGAAGGAATCACTTGATTGCTTTATTTAATAAAACATGATAATCAGTAAATCATTGTTAATATTATCTAAAAAATTGTAATTATTGTTAAAACACTGTAATTAGAATATGTCTGATTGCCCTTTAAACATGCCCAATAAAATAATAAATTATCGTGTTTCTTGATTTAATATATAAACATTTGTAAATTATATATATATATTAAGTAATTAAAAGATGTTGATAAAGAAAAATCCAAATTCATAAATAATTGATAATTTGAAATGATAACCTAGATAATTGTGTTTAATTACTTTGTGATATCGATCATGTTAATAATATTGAAATCGTTATAACAAAATAGTAATAAGTTGACAAATGTCCATGTTAACTATATCACCCTGACACTTCACCTTACATGACTAACCACTGATACACTGGACACTGTTACGTCATGTCTGTGGACATTGATATAGCTTACATGTATTAGTATCATCGTTACATGGACACGCTAATACACTGGACACGGTTATTTCATGTAGAGATTTAATACATTGAACATAATTATTTCATGTACTTGTATCACCGATTACACAGATACGTTACACTTATATTTCATGTACTTGTATCATTGTTACACTGGTACTCTACACTGTGATTGCATGTATATGTCGCATGGATTTACTTGTATACATACTTTGATTGTTTTAGTATTTCTATTGCATGGATCACTATCCCTATTACATGAATTATTGTTACATGCATATTTTTGTATTCTGTTACATGACTTTTAAATATAGTACATTACTGTTTCTTATTCCTGATATCGATATTGATATAATAATCTTATTACTGGGATATACTGGCAAGTGACGTAAGGAGTCAAATGCTACACAGAATATTATACCTCATGTTATCATGTTACCCTGAACATGAATCTGTGGGGGCCACCTATAGAGTCCCACGTCTTATGAATCGCATGCCTCCTGTTATCCTGTACACTCTCATTACATGTTACATGCGTGTACATGTCATGATATCTCATTACATGTTATATGCACTATTATTTTTACTAATTCACTGTATAATTTATTTAGGATAAAAGTAACATGGTGTTGGGGGAGACTTAACGGTTGACTAGGCCTTATTGGGTGGATACCATGGATTCATATTAGTCCCACTATAGGGGACACTGTAAGCTGTCTAAAAAGACAGGTCCTCAGACGCGGGCCTCACTTCAACGCGAGGGTTGCGTTTTGACTAAAATGCGAATCTCATGTCCATGGGCAAATGAGACTTCAAACACGGGCCTGAGCAACTCCGTGGTTCACTTCAAACGCGGGTCTGACCAACTCCGCGTTCCACTTCAAATGTGGGTCTGAGTAACTCCGTATTTCACTTCAAATGCGGGTCTGAGCAACTCCTCATCTCTCTTCAAACATGGGTCTGAGCAATTCTGTGTCTCAGTTTCAACGCGTTCCTGTGAGCTTCATGCTTTGACTTCAACATGGCCATGAGAAGACTGTGAGCGTCGTGCCTACACAACAGTGTGAGGTCTGCGTCCAGTGCGAGACCCACATTTTTATTATATTTGGCCCCCATTACTGGGTCAATTAACTCCCCACATAATGTGAGAGTTAATCCTTATTATGGAGAGATTTTAGGGGACAATTATACCCCTAAAACCCCTATAAATAGACTCAAGATCTATGAACAGAGGGGATCTAATTCCTGGAGAGAAGAGGCTAATAATTTTCAAGCTAAAGGCTTCTTTTTCAATCTCAAAGGTTTAGAGAGAGATAGAGAAATTAGAGAACTCTAAACACTTAGGGTGTTAAAACAGAGTTTTTTTCTGATTACTTTTTTTTTAGAGCACCTCAAAGTAGATCTCGAAGAGAAGCCTGTCGTGCAGCCGGTCAACGGAGAACAAGAATCACTCTCCATCACCACATCAAGAACCCAACCTTTAACAAAGGAGAGATCTAGATATTGTCCTTTCTTTTGTAATAAGATTAAATCCGCTGTAATTTTCATTCATTCAAAGAATTTTACTTAAAATTTTTTTGACAAAACAAAAGATGGCGACTACGCTGGGGACTTCATTCTTTACTGATGAGAATGCCATGGTGCAGGCTGACATTAAACTCCTTAGAAGGACAGTGGAATCCCTCATCATTGAATTTGATCAAGAGAAATTTGAGGAATTTCTTTCCTCGGGCTCTGCTAGCTCTAAGACAATGCGGTAGTACCGCAAAATCTCTTCAGGGATTCGCTCTCGAATCTCTTAAGACATTTCTCCAGAGTGGCCTACACTCTTGCTCATAGCGCAAGCAACGCCACTACTAATAAGGTTCTGAAAACTTCTCATGCAGCCTACGCTGCTTGCATCAACGTCTCTCAAGAGACCCGCAGAGCTAATGCATCGGCACACGGCCAAAGCGATGGTGAAGATCAATCCCACCATCACTTTTCTCTCCGAACTCTGCAATTTCAGGTTGCCGAGGGTTCCCAACAACCCTTGCGACTCAACTGGAATACTGAACGTCGACGAAGACGTTGCACTCATCAACAACAGATTGAAAACTCTGCAGACACAATCTGCTTTCCGTATTTCTCTGAAGCAATGCGAGGTCTATATTTTTGTTCCAAAATACGAGACTAGCGTTCCTCAAATGCGTGTTTCAGCATCCAAATGCAAGACCCACATTCTGCATGATAAAAAACATGAGATCCGCATTTTGCATGTACCAGAACGTGATTGCATTTCTAATACCAAACGTAAAGCCCCTGTTCTGAGGCAAAATCAGCTAATGCTTGAGTTCCACATTTCAACACCACACGTGGTTCGTGTTTCAACAAAGAAACGCGAGGTCCGCATTCAGACGGCATGTCTCTAAGACATACAGAGCCAAAAAGCCCCCACCCCCAAGGGTTTAAGGCTAGTTCTTCAGATGCCACCGCAGAGACTATCTAACAAGTAAGAGGAGTATCCACCAAATTACTCCTCGATGCCACTGGAAGTGGCTCATCTCAGCAGCACTTTCTAATTGCTACTACGACTTTCAGATAACCAAGCCCTCAGTTTTTAGCCGGTTGTCAACAGCTTCAAACTCGGCCAAGAGACGACGATTCTGGGGAAGAAGTCATTCTCTGACGTCGAATACCCGGAGGTAACTGCAAACATGGTGGGACCAAGTTTCACACCATGCAAGTCCAAAGGGAAGCAACTGACTGTAAGTTCAAGGGAGTCGGATGTTGATCGATCTCAAGGCTTGAAGGATATTCTTGTCAAACATGAAGGATTCTATCGATACACTCGGACCCGTCACGATTGCCCCAATTGAATACAGTTTGTTGGCTAGGGAAATGGAGGTGAATGACAAGCACTCCGCTATCATCGTATCCCAATCTTTGAATTCTAGCTTGGAGACAACAGCTTTTGCTTACATGGCGGGCACTCCTGAAGAAGTGGCTAAGCGATTTGAGGAGCAGGCCCGAGTTCAAAGGGAGTAGTTTGAATAATTCGAGCTCAGTAAGAATCTATCGACACCCTTCAACAGATGCTCTCAGAACTTCTTAAAGAGAAAAATAAACCAAAAGGCAAAACTCTTTCCAACAAATCCAAAGGCAAAAGGAAGGAAGGGGAAAGCTTATCTTCTATAAATGCTGAGTGAAGAGCATTCCAACTCTGAGCCCCTAAATCTTCGTCTGAAGAAGAAGATAACTCAGAAAATGGATCTCATCATTCAAGAGGATGAGTGAATTGGAGCAACGCCTCAAAGCCCTTGCAAACCGAGGCGGTCTTCAAGATGTGGGGATAATCCAGGCCTACCCAGGGGAATAGGATACGACTCCCTACCCTTCCAAGTTCAAGGCACCGACTTCCATACTTTCCACAGTAAAGGGTCGCTAAGCCAGCACATATACTACTTTAAATCTCAAACTGGGAATATAGTATCGAACGATGCCATCATAGCTCATTTGTTCATTGGCACCCTCAAGGGGATCACCTTTGAGTGGTTTATGAAGGTTTCTCCTGTTTCCATCAAGACTTGGGACGACTTGAAAAAACTCTTTTTAGCCCGCTTCTTCGAAGATGATATGGAGGTAGTGATGCTGACTCTCCTTGTCATGAAGCAAATGAAAAGAGAGTCTATCAAAGCCTTTGTGAAGAGATTTCAGAGTATGGTGCTCCGTTGTCCATATGGCATGTCCTAGTCAACGCTAGTAGAAACATGCCGCCATAACTTGCAAACTGCACTCCTCGCCTAGATAGGAGTAATGGAATGCCACATTTGGAAGCAGTTGATGCTACAAGGTGAACAGGTAGAGAAAATCATTGCCAGGGTCAAAGCTAAAGAGAAAGACAGAAAGCTAAGACCCGATAAACTGATGTGACCTACTCTAGAGTCGTCTTCTCAACTAAGGAGAAGAGATACTCTAGCGATAGAGGTTAAGTCACCTTCAAAGCCCCAATCAGTCAGAGGGGGTGGAGTTTTCGGCCAATCACGTGCTAATAAACTATACTCCTTCAAGGATGAGCACGTGGTTTTTCTATTCAAGTTACACTAAAGAGTGACAAACTCAAATTACTAGAGGCAGACATCTTGAAGAGGCGAGAAAGACAGATGATCCTACCTCCTGTTTATATCACAGGATGCTGGGACACCCTACCAAGAATTGCTGCATCTTCAAGGATGTTCTTCAGGCTCTGATTAAAGCAGAGGTACTTAAGTTCCATCCAGAGCAGAAGAAGGTGACTGCCACCATGACAGCTGCATCACCTCTTCAATTCAGTCGGGATCTCCCACCAACGCCAACCAGAGTGGTTCCCATCCCGAAAGGAGAACTAAAAGTGATCAATACTGATCCTCATAACTAGAAGGAGAAGGATCTTGTTTCTGTTCCTACTCCTTGAGGAGAGACAATGTGGGTCCATCCTGACATTGTCGAAAGCCAATAATGGACGACTGTCACAAATAGAAAGTCCAAAAGCAAGTCTAGAGCATCTTCTAGTAATGTGGTGAGCATCTCTATAAGAAAAACTGAGAAAGATATCACGTCTCTCACCAGTATAGGAGAAGAGGAGTCTGTCTTTGCTGCTGACACGGTGCACCTCTCACATTGAAGATTTAATTTGACAAACATTCTTGAAATAATATGGTAAGCCAATGATAAACTCCCCCTGCCAGCAGAGGAGACAATCGAGCAGTCCATGAAACCATTTGTAAAAAAATAGAAGAAGCTTCGCTATGTTAAAGCTCTCCAGAAAGGTGGTGTGGGACCGTCAACTCCCTTTCGTTTTAATGTCTTGGCCCAGTTAGCCAACATCCATGCTCAAATTACTCTTTATGAACTACTAAGACTTTTCAAGACTACAAGGGATGCCTTAAGAGAAGCATTAGCAGATGCAGAGGTTTTCATGACTGATGTGTGTGCTTTATTTTATGCCTTTTATTTGCCATATTTAATGCTGCTTGGGTATTTTGTTAGTGTTATTTTGCAGATTTTAGGTCAAGATTAAATTAGAAGAAAAGAGAGAAAATTAGCGAATTGGTGATATCAAGTGAACAAAAGAGTGTAGAACCAGAGATCTGAAGCAGAGTTGGAATATCTCAGCAGAGTTTTCACATAAAATCAGAAATTTCACAAAAACCTGGGACTAAAATGGTCCAAGAGTTCGGCCACCCAGTCATAGATTTCGGCCAAGCAGCCGTGGACCAGTCAACGGGAATGCTAACTCAGAGGTCAACACGAGTAAAAAGGCGGAGCGCCAATACAGTAAGAAGTCCGGCCAGCTAGCCGAATTTTCAGCCAGCTGGCCAAACTCTGGCGGTGGATAAAGTTTTTCCAAAAATTCGTGTAAATTAAGAAATCTAGGTTTTTTATTCGACTAGGGTTTTACTACTCTCTGTTCTATATAAACGCCGCCAAGACTCTTGTAAAATATATAATTTTATTCTCTCTTTTATTTTGAGCGAAAATCAATAAAATTCTGCTGTTAGCCATTAATTCTTAGAGTACTTTTAGCAGAAAATTCATCAAGGCTTCATCTTTATTGGTGCTCTCTTACCTCTCTTTACTTTTATCTTTAATTAATTGTATTCCATGATCTATTTTTATATTATAATGTGTTCTACTTTCTTAGTTATGAACTAATTTTTCATAACTAGGGGCATGATGTAGGGATTGTATGATGATATAAGATTATGTTTTGTGTAAATTCTCCTATGTATTTTATAAAGTTTAAATCTTTTATATGCTAAGTTGTTAAATCTTATGCTTTATTGTTACAATTAGTGCGCACAATTGATCAAAAGGTTAGGTTTGAGTCTGAGAGAAGATAAGCTAGCAAAAGCTTCTAGGATTAACAACCATAACTCGAAATGCCGAGGCGTAAGAGTTATGTAGTCAAATAAGAATATCCATCATACTTAATGCATCTTCTGACTAGCAATCTACTAGATCGAGAGATTGTGAATTCTAGATTTAGAAGATAGAATTGGTATTGTTTTAAAGAAAGTACTGATTAGGATAATAAATTCTGATTGTTTGCATGGATAGGATGAATTAGCACAAGCATAATATTTTATCTGATTGCAATTATCGAAATCATTTCCCTAGTTATTTTTTTAATTAAAATAAATCTTTTTAGTAATAGTTTAGTTACAACATTTTCCAACTAAATTGATTATTCAAATAGAACTAGGAAAGATTAAGTTGGTACTTGAATAACAATCCTCGTGGGAACAATACTCTATTCACTACTATATCACTTGAAAATGATTGGTACACTTGCCATTTGAATCGGACATCAAGTTTTTGGCACCGTTGTCGGGGATTGTTTAATTTTTAATATCAACAATATCGATTACTATTCTGCTTTGAATTCTATCTGTAGATCTAATATAAAAATCTTTTTCTCTACAGGTTACAGGAAGTATAACCTCAATAGAGCACAGAGTTCGGCCAGATAGCCAAAATTTTGGCCAGGTAGCCGAATTTCTGTTTTGAACGGAGTTGAGTTTTTTCCTAATTTACTATTACTAGTAGATGAGACGTTTTAGGAGTGCAGAACTCATAGAATCTGATCCAGTGATTGACGGAACCTTCAGACGCTTGCTCAAAAAGAGACAAGATTGAGAAAAAGCAATGGCAGAACAAAACGAGAAAAAAGCTTTGAAGAATTATGTTGTTCCCTCTCTTACTAGAGCTAATTCATGCATCATTGCACCGATAATTCAAGCAAACAACTTTGAACTGAAGGCGAGATTAATTCAGATGGTGCAACACACATGTCAATTCGGTGGATTTCCACATGATGACCCCAATAACACATCTCTAGTTTTTTTAGAGATATGCGACACACAAAGGATTAATGGTGTGTCTCTGGAGGTAATAAAGTTGAAACTTTTCCTGTTTCTTTGAAGGATAAAGCGAAGACATGGTCATTCCTTACCTAAGAATACCATAGCAACATGGGATGAGATGGCGAATAAGTTTCTCACAAAATACTTTCCTCCCTATAAAGCAGCAAAACTATGAGGTGATCTCACAACTTTCACTCAACTTGAATCTAAAAGTATCTATGAAGCGTGGGAAAGGTACAAAAGATTGATCAGAAAAGTCCCATATCACGGACTTCTTGCTTGGTTGGAGATTCAATTCTTCTACAATGGATTGAATCCAAATACCAAGATGATAATTGGCATGGCCGCGAGAGGAGCACTCATGGGCAAGGAACGTGATGAGGCATACAAGCTTCTTGAGGAGATAGCCTCAAATAGCTACCAGTGGCAATCAGATCGAGCGATGCCAAGGAAAGTAGCCGGGGTACATGAGATAGATGCAATCTCTGCAATACATGCACAACTCGCATTGTTAACAAAAAAAACTCGATGCAACCAATGTAAGCGCCATCCAAACTCAAAACCCTCCATTTGATGAATTTGTTGCAGGACAACTAGCCAATGAAGGGCAAGTTGGCAACTTTGGGTTCCCTTCAAACGATTAGGAAAACTATGTGAACAACTTTCATAGGAATAATAACCCCAATTTGAACATGTACACACCAGCTTGAAAAAATCATCCTAATCTAGAATGGGGCAGAAACAACAACAGTGCTCCAAGAGCGAATAACTTTCGGCAACAGCAAGCAAGTCCACTATCCCCACAAGAGAAGAAGCCAAGCCTGGAGGAGACAATGCAACATCTCACTGCCACTACACAAACATTCATGACCACCACAGACACCAACCTGAAGAGCCAAGCAGCTGCAATTCATAACTTAAAGGTGCAGATGAGTCTTCCAGCCTGCTGTCCAATCAACCACAGGGATCATTATCAAGCAACACGGAGATAAATCCTAAAGAATACATCAAGGCAATCATGTTAAGAAGTGAAAAAGTCCTAGCACAGGACCAAGTCTCTATAGAAAAAAACCTTACTCCAATAGACACTGGAGATGAAAACTCAGAAAAAGAGAGGAAGGCAGAAGATATAGAGAGCCAAAATTTGGCCAGCCAACCGAACTCTCGGCCATGTAGCCAAACTCTGGGAGATTCTCAGGCTCTGCAAGGTCCTACAGAGAAGTCAGTTATCAGGCCATCTGTTCTCCCTCTTCCATTCTCCTAAAAACATAAGCAAAGGACTACAGATAAGTAATTTGTTCAATTCTAAATATGTTTAAAAAATTGCACATTAACATTCCTTTTACAGATGCCCTAGAACAGATGCCCAAGTACGCAAAATTTATGAAGGAGATCCTAAAAAATAAGAAAAAATTTGAGGATCATGAAATAGTAATATTGAATGAAGAATGCAGTGCTATTCTGCTAAACAAGCTTCCTCCAAAACTTAAGGATCCAGGGAGTTTCACTATACCTTGCACCATAGGAAATTCTTATTTTGAAAAAGCCTTACGTGATCTTGGTGTCAGTATTAACTTGATGCCTCTTTCTGTGTTCAGGACACTGGGGCTAGAAGAACCAAAACCAACTAGTGTATTACTTCAGTTGGTGGACAGGTTCATCAAATACCCAAGAGGAGTAATTGAAGATGTGCTAGAAAAGGTGAAAAAGCTCTACGTCCCAGCAGACTTTATCGTATTCGACATGGAGGAGGATAGGGAAGTACCTCTCATTTTGGAACGTCCATTCCTTGCAACGGGCAATACATTAATAGATGTGCAATAATAAAAATTAACTCTTCGTGTGCAAGATGAAGAAGTCACATTCAATGTCTTTGAGGCGATGAAATATCCCTCAAAGCGCGATGAATGTCATTGATTGACATAATTAAGAAGGTGACGACAGAAGTGCTTGAGAATGAGAACCCAGCATTACCACTTAAGGCATGCCTCATTTATTCAGCAACCATCACTGGGGATGATTTTGAAAGGAGAGAGTGTGTGAACTTCTTGGAAGAAACAACATCATTGCCTAAGTATGGGAGACAACACATTGAAGAACTTGGAGCTAGTACCTCACTAGCTCCACCATCCATTCTGGAGGCACCAAAATTAGAGCTCAAAGAGTTACCACAACATCTCAGATATGCATTTTTAGGTGAGAATTCTACACTACCAGTAATGATTTCTTCTTCTTTGATAGGTGACAAGGAAGAGAAACTCTTGTGTGTGCTAAGAGATCACAAAACAACGATTGGTTGGACAATTACGGATATAAAAGGTATAAGCCTTTCAGTTTGTATGCATAGGATCTTGATGGAGGAGAACTATAAACCTTCGATTGAGTCTCAATGCCACTTGAACCCAGCAATGAAGGAAGTGGTAAGGAAAGTGTTAAAACTTCTTGACGCAGGTATGATCTATCCTATTTCTGATAGTAATTGGGTCAGTCCGGTTCAATTGGTTCCAAAGAAAAGAGTCATCACATTGGTTAAAAATGATAATAATGAGCTAATACCAACTAGGACAATCATAAGGTGGAAAGTGTGTATGGACTATAGGAAACTTAATATTGCCACCTATAAGGATCATTTTTCATTACCTTTCATTGACCAATGTTAGAGAGACTTGCGGGCCATGGATATTATTATTTTCTAGATGGGTATTCAGGATATAATCAAATTGCCATAGCACCAGAAGACCAAGAAATGACAACTTTCACATGTCTTTATGGTACATTCGCTTACAGGAAAATGCTTTTTGGTTTATGTAATGCACCAACTACATTTCAAAGGTGTATGATGGCTATCTTTTACGATGTGGTTGAGCAAATAATAGAAGTATTCATGGATGTTTTTTTAGTTTTTGGCCCTTCTTTTGGTACATGTCTACATAACTTAAATCTAGCTTTACAGAGATGCGTAGATACAAGTTTGGTCCTCAACTGGGAGAAATGTCATTTTATGGTAAAGGAAAGAATTGTGTTTAGACATCATACATCTGAAAAAGGAATTGAGGTGGACCATGCAAAGATTGAAACCATTGAAAAGCTACCACCTCCAACAAATGTGAGAGACGTGAGAAGCTTCCTAGGGCATGCTAGATTTTACCAACGATTTATCAGGGACTTCTCTAAAATTCCAAAACCTTTAAGTAATTTATGAAAGTGCACCATTTAACTTTTTCAATGATTGTTTGCAGGCGTTCGAGTTATTGAAGGAGAAGTTGATCACTGCACCAGTTATAATGGCACCATATTGGAGTCTACCCTTTGAGACAATGTGCGATGCTAGTGATTACGCACTAGGAGCTATATTGGGACAAAGACGGAACAATATTTGTCAAGTAGTGTACTACGTAAGTAAGACATTTAATGAAGCACAACAGAATTACACTAAAATAGAGAAAGAATTGCTTGCTGTGGTATTTACTTTTGATAAATTTCGTTCTTATATGAATGGATCCAAAGTTGTTATATTTACCGATCATTCTGCCATCAAGTATTTGCTTGCAAAGAAATAGGCCAAACCAAGGTTGATAAGATGGGTCTTACTTCTTCAAGAGTTAGATTTGAAAATTCGAGATAAAAAGGGGGTGAAAAATCTTATGGCAGACCATCTTTCCTGCATTGAGCAAGAAAAGGAGGACTCTAATGAATTTCCCATCAATGATGCTTGATGAATATTTGTTAAGTATCACTGCAAATTCACCACCTTGATATGCTTCCTTCGCAAATTTCTTAGCATGTGGTGTTTTTCCTCCTGATCTTTCGTTCCAAGGTAAGAAAAAGTTTCTAGCAGATGTTAAATACTACTAGTGGGATGATCCAATTCTCTACAAATACTGTGCGGATCAAATTGTGCAAAAGTGTGGGCTCGAGAATGAAATGGAAAGCATTCTGCACCATTGCCACGCTAGAGAAGTGGGAGGTAATTTTGGTGCAACCAAGACAGCAACAAAGGTCTTACAATCAATATTTTATTAGCCTACGCTATTTAAGGATACTTATGCTCATGTTAAAGCATGTGATGCATGTCAAAGGATGGGTTTTTAGGCATAATGAGATGCCTCTCAACAACATCCTTGAAGTTGATTTGTTTGACGTGTGGGGTATAGATTTTATGAGCCCATTTCCATCCTTGTTCTCCAATCAGTATATCCTAGTGGCAGTTGATTATGTTTCAAAATGGATAAAAACCGTTGCTTTACGTTCGAATAATGCACAGGCAGTGATAAAATTCCTAAAGAAGAACATCTTTATACAGTTTGGAACACCAAGGGCGATCATTAATGATGGTGGAAAGCACTTTTGCAATCACCGATTCAATACCCTTTTGCTTAAATATGGAGTAAAGCACCATGTGGCCATACCATGCCACCCACAAACAAGTGGCAAGTTTCCAATAGAGAACTAAAGCGCATCTTGAAGAAAATGGTTAACATGTTACGACGTGATTGGTCAGTAAAGCTCGATGATGCTTTATGGGCATATCAGACTACGTTCAAGACACCAATCGGGATGTCTCCCTATCAAATGGTTTATGGTAAGGCATGTCACCTTCTAATTGAGTTGGAACACAAGGCTTATTGGGCAATGCAATTACTCAATTTTGACATGCGAATGGCTGGAGGGAAAAGGATGTTGCAACTCAATGAAATGAAAAATTTCGCAATAATGCTTATGAGAATGCAAGGATCTCCAAGGAGCAGACCAAACAATGGCGTGATAAGCATATTATGTCAAGAGATTTCAAAAAAGGGCAGAAAGTGCTATTCTTCAATTCTCATCTCCGTCTATTTCCAAGCAAGTTATGCTCGAGATGGTCAGGTCCTTTTGAGGTAACTCAAGTACCGCCACATGGGGCAATTGAAATTCATAGCCCGACAAAGGGGACGTTCTAAGTAAACGGCTAATGACTGAAACCATACATGGAATGCTACTTCACCAAACATAACGTTTTCTTCCGCCTTGATGAGGCACCTTAAAGATGCAGTTGGAAGTCTAGCTAATGACTATAACTTAAAGTACTTCTTGGAAGGCAACCCAAGTTTTCTAACTTACGTTTATTATATTTCTATTTTTTTCTTTTCTTTAGTACTAACTTTTGTCATCTGTATGTCAGGTACCCCTCTCTGTAGACTGATTCAATACCCCCAGATGACCAACAAAATCACTACAAACATGAGTATTAGAAGACAGAGCATCAAAGCCAGCCGAACTCTGGTAGGCGTTTGACCAGTAATCTTTTAGGTGTACACTTTCTAAATTATCTATTTTTCTAGATCAGTGCCCAAGATATGTGGTTTTCAAAACTGAATTGTTTTGTGATAAATAAAGATCTTGTTTTAAAAATAAATTTCTTGTTCAAATTTAAAAATTTTGGGGTGATTCTAAATTCAGATTTTGTCCATGGAGACATAGCACAATTTAGGTATGGGGATAAGGGTCAAATCTTCTTTTTGAATTTTTTTTGAAATCTTTCCTTAATTTTTTTACTTTATCCTTTCCTCGTTTTTATCTTCTTTATTTTATTCTCTTACAAATTTCAAAAAAATTTCAAAATTCGAATTTCAAAACTCCCTCATCTTTTTTCAAAAGCATTCAGTTTCCATGATCTTCTAGGATTCAAAATTTGAATTTGAAATTTAAATGAAGGGTAGTTTTGGGAAAAGAACATAAACATCTTCTATGTAAACTAACTTCAACCTTCTTTTGTTTCTCACAAATCTGAGTCCAACCTCTCAAACCAGAGTGTTCTACAGCTAGGAGAAGGAGTTCCAGAGACTTCAACCATCAAATCCATGAAGTTCGAGGCAGGAGTTCGGCCAGGCAGCCGAAATCTCAGCCAGGTAGCCGAACTTTGGCAGAAACATTTCACTGAATTCTTCTGGGACAGTAGGTGCTCTGTTTTCTCTTCTTTTACTGTTCTCAGTTTTTCAAGTTCATCATGTCTAAGATTTTTGTTGAGCACAACTTTTTTCTTATATTCAAAGCATTTAGGATGTATTTTTTTGATCAAATAAGGGCTAGAAATTGGGATTATTTGTTGCATTCTAATACTTATGAATTTATATTCCTGCCCTAGTACAAGAGTTTTATGATGGATTTTCAAAAAATAATATTAATAGGAATCAAGGAATAATTGAAGTAAATTGGAGAGGGAGATAAAAATCTTGCATTTACAAACTATTTCTGAACTAACGAGCATTCCTATTGTGGAAAGAAGGACTCAAGAATCGGAGAACCTAGGAAACTACATTCATTTAATGAAAGAACATTCCAAGGTACCTCAAGGGAGTGGCACTAGCGCTGAAACAGTATATAAGAATGCGTATGCATTATGTAGATGGTTAAATCGTAATGTCTTGGGTGTATCACATATTTCATCCTTTTACAACCAAGTTTTACATATTATCTACATTTTGATGACTACGAAAAAAGATTTTAGCATGTGCTACACACTATTGGACACCATTGCTAGCGCTAAAGATAAACGAAAGACCTTTATGCCACTACCTATTCTTGTCACACAACTTTGCAAGGATGGATGCTTGAAGATGAATTTATCATGCTATAAAAGAAAAAATTAGTATTCAAGCTGAAATTATTTCTTCATCATATAATGCTTCAGTGCAAATCGATTGGGTACCTTTCATGCTACAAGAACATGTCCCCGTTGCATCATCATCTAATGAATCGAAAGTGGAGGAGGATGAATTCTTTAATCAACAACCACCCGAAGATAATCATGCATTTTGCATTTAATTTGAGAGGGCATAAAAAGAACATACAAGTTGATAAAGGGGCAGAAGAAGAAGAAAATTGAAGAGACACATTTTCGGATGACACGTTTTGAAGGAGGTAGTAGTAGCATGGGAAGAGAGGAGGCATGCTTAGGGGGAGTTGTATACTAGGATTTTTTTGTGTGATAAGTTGACTTAGTTATAAGGGATTTAGTAACCATGAAGCTTGAATTGGATAAGGAATATCAATTTGATGGAATTTTAAAAGTCTTTGAGTAGATATGAAAAATTTTAAATTATTATTGCCATCTAGAATTTGTCCATGTCAATATGCATCTTATCTACACTTACAGAATAGTTTAAACTTGGGATATGATGATTACTATACTTAATATATATATATATATATATATATATATATATATATATATATATATATATATATATATATATATATATATATATATATATATATATATATATATATATAATACTAATAATAACTTTAACTATTGATTAGCTAGATGAATTGGCCTCAAGAAGCCTTGATATTTACACGGAAGATAGTTAGATAAGTTGAAAAAAATGTATTAACAAGTCTAATGATTAATTAGTTAGGTATCTTGGCCTCAAAAAGCCTTGATATTTACACGAAAGAGAATTAGATTAGTTATATATATTGAAAAAAGTGCTTAAAGGACAACTAAGTGGTAATACTACGAAACGTCTATAAAAAAAATATTTTAAGTATGTAAGTTTGAATCAAAATCCCAAGTTAAGAACTATACACAGTCACGAAGATGCATAGGATCAGAAAACTTAGGAAAGATGGTGATATAGGCTAAGATTTGAAAATCTCTATAAAATAGATAATAGCATTCTAGATAAGAGATTCAACTTGACAATGAGAGTTTATGGTAACTAGAGAACTTCTAAATTAGTGATGCTTATTACTCCAAAAATATTTTGTCTTTCTTTCTTTTTATCTTTCTTTTTCTATTTTATTTATTTTTTGTTATCCTTATTTTTAGTTATCTTTTTTATCTTAATCTTTTCTCATCTTTTAAATTCTTTCACCGAATTTTGTGGGTGTAATTCACTAAAAATCCTTACGAGATAACACTCATCCACTAGGGTAACTATTGGCCCGAAGGCCCATCATTCTAGTTTTGATGATGATTAACTCATGTAGTTATAGTACTAATGATCTTGTATTTAATTAGTCTCAGATATTAGATCAAGATCTTAGTTGGTGTTTAGCTTCAATAAAGGATTTAAAGTCAAGTTTTGAAGCTACATATGTTGATTCAAGAGCTCGCGCATCAAGATCGCATCAAGTATTCAAGAGGAGTCTAACTCATTGAATCAAGGTTTGGACCAAGTCAAGAAGGAGAAGAAGATTTTCAAAGAGAAGACTTCCAAGAAGACTTGTGTCATATTTGTAAGTGTCAAGCTTTTATTTTTAGATAAAATGTAAAGGATAGATTAGTTGATGGATTGGTCAAGTTCATATACACTCACACACAAGATTTATATGTGTTTTCATAAAAGAGTTTTTGTTTTGAAAAATATCGGTTTGGTTTTTAAGCTTCAAAATATACATGTGTTTTATCAAAACTTATTTTAGAGCTTATTATCAAAAATATAGATATTTCATCATATATGTGTTGTGGATCATATCCATACACCCTAAGCTTCAAAAGGGTTTAAAATATCTTGTTTTTGTATTTGGAGAAGCTTTGGAAAAATCGATTTGAAAAATACAGATTTTTGTTTAAATCAAAATTTCTATATTACAAAAATAGTTCAAAATGTTTGTAACATGTTTTGATTTTTACTCAAACATGTTTGTATATTCAAAGTATATTAATGAACTTATTTTTGTAAAATTTATGAGAATTTATGGTATTTTATTGAAGGTAGAAAGGCCATGTTTTAATCCCTAAAAATTTGTGACCTGGCCTTCTCGGTCGACCGGCTGGTCGACCGAGACAGATGTCAGTCGACCGGTCTGGGAGACCGATGTGCACAAACGTGCACAGCCACTTTGCCTGACCGACCCGGTCAACCGCCAGAGAACTCTGCTCTCTGGATCTGGCCCCAGTCGACCAGACGGTCGACCGGCAGAGAGCTTCTGCTCTCTGTATCCAGGCCTCGGTCGATTGGGCGGTCGACTAGTGGCACAACGATCGGAAATCTGACTGTTAGCGATCGACCGGCCAGTCGACCGACAGAAGGGAATCCTGCATAGTTGAACCCCAACGGCTATATTTTTTAGGCCTATAAATTGGGGCTGTTTTCGGTTATTTTCCATAAGATTTTAAGTGGGTTTTCAAGTTAGTTTTTCCTACCTTTCTAAGTGTTTATCTCCACTTATTTTAGAACCAAATACTTCCATATCAAAAGGAGAGTTTTTCAAGAGTGTTTTGAAAAAGGGATTTCTTGAGTTTTTTGCCACAAATTCTATCCATGTTTTTCTCACACATACTTGAGCTATCTAGTGCTATATCAATCCTATAGGGATCTTTATTGTGAGAGTGTTTTAGGTGATCAAAGTATTGAGATCATCAAAGTGTTCATCTTTGTATTTGAGGAGACGAACTTGCAGGTTCGTGTTGTTTCGAGTTCTAGTGGGAGCTCGGTGTAAAGGTGCGGCCTCGTCAAGCTAGTGTGTTTGCGTGTGTAGTTCTTGTGGGAACAAGAGAGGGACTAGTGAGTCCAAGGAGTTCTAGTGTGAACTCATTGTAGGTGTTGCGGTACCGAGTGATCTAGTGGGATCGATTCTAGTGGAAATCCTTCATAGTGTTGAAGGCGGAGACGTAGAGCAAGGGTGCTCGAACCTTGAAACGAATCTCCCGTGTTTGCGATTGCTCTCTCTATCTCTCACTTGTATTTATATCTTGCATGCTCTTATTGTTCATATTCATTACTCGCTTGATATACTTGTGCTTAAATTGATATATGCTTGGGGATTATTTGCTCACACTTGTATTCAGCCAAGAGAGTCATAACGGTACCTCAACTCTTATCTAGAGGAATCTTGAGGCCATCCAGAGCCCTTCACCGAGAATTCGGCTACACTCTTGTGTTATACTTTGTGTGTTTAGCTTAATAGTTTTTAATTTGCATAAATAGTTTAATTCCCCATTAATTCATCATTAGATTAGCTAGTCACCTATTCACCCCCTCTAGGTGATTTCAATTGGTATCAGAGCTTGGTGCTCTTGATTTGGGTCTAACAAACTAGAGTTAAAGATCCTCATTCATAGCTAATCACAATATTTATACACACATGGATTTCATATCACCTCCCATGTTTGATATTCTTAACATCCAAACTTGAAAGGTTAGGATGTCAATGTACCTCAAAGCCCTAGGTGTTCATGTTTATTTTGCCACTATTAAAGATTCATATTGTTTAAATGGAAAACATCTAGAGGCTAATGCAAAAGCCATCCATGCCTTAAAGTCAACCCTAAATGATGATTATTTATGTAGGGTTTCTAACTTTGATTCGACGTTTGTAATATGGAACACTTTAGTCTCCCTTGGTGAACAAAAACAATATATGCGGGGAGTGACTCGAATGATGGAAGTGAGGCTTCCAACTTGTGCTACATGGTCCAAGGGGATAAACCCTTGAGGTAAACTCTGAATCTGAGCTTGATGAGGATGTTGACATGTCATATGATGATCTTGCTTCATTTTGTCAACAACTTCTTGAAAAATATGGTTTGCTGAAAAAGGACCATAAAGATTGAAAAATAAATGAGTCCATTTCAAAAGAAAAATATTCTTTTCAAAATAAATTGAAAAACATTTATAAAGAAAATGAATCTTTGAAAAAGGAGAATATTTTCTTATTTTCTAAATTAAATGATCTTTGTGAAGGAAATAATTCTTTGAAAAATAAAATCAACTTGGTGGAAAAAGAAAAAGAAATTGCTTTGAAAGAAAACAACTCTTTGAAAAGAAAAATTGTTTCAAAAGAAAAAGAAAATATTTCTAAAAAGAAAAGGATTGTTGATTCTCATACTTGCCATGGTCTTCATGCTACCATTGATAAAGATGATATTAAATTTTTGAAAAATAGAATAAATTGATTGAGCTCAACTTTGACTAATTGTGCATTTAATCCTAATAGATTGGAAACCTTGTTTCAAAAGAAACAAGCTCCACATGTCATGCACATCACCCACGACATACATATGCAAACTTTGCACATCATGATCACACTCATTCTCATGTGCATACTAGAGTGTACAAATGTACACATTGCAGCTGCAAAGGCCATTTAGCAAAGTTTTATTTTGATTAGATAAATCATATCAATTTTGCTAATAAAAATGTTTGGGTTCCGAATATTGCTAACCCCCGTGGACCCAAAAGAAAATGGGTACCAAAATCCTCACCTCTTGTGTTTGATGTAGGTGTAGGCTTTCACATGACGCGAGAGGATTGGTGCCTTGGTGGTGAATGCATGATGAGCTAAAGGGACACACCAAATTGATGCATCACTATCAAGGAACTTTGGTGGGAGGACCATCATGTTTTGGAGACTTAGAGAATAGTGCATATGGTTTGGTAACTATCTCTAAACTCCTATTTTAGTTTACATGTATTTACGTAAATAATATTTTTTGGCATGTTTTTATTTTTGTGCTTCATGTGGTAAATACTTGTCTAGATGTAGTTTTTATTAGAACTTGTGTATATATTTGTACAAGTAGTTAGCAACAATTGATTCTTATTTGTTTGTATCTCATTGCTCTTTTGTACTCATTACATGTACATGTATGACCTAGTTTTGATGATTCCTTCATTTACACTTGTTTTGCCTATTTTTGTGCATCTTTTGCTTCAAGTATATGTTAATTCTTGTCTAAAAACTAATAAATATACATGTATACCCTTGAGTCACTTACCTTCATACAAATATATTATGGATCATTTGTGTTTAGGATATATATGTATATTATTAGTTTGGATAGAACATACATATACCTTGAAGGTTGATTATTATGATTTTCATATTTGTTTGATAAAAAGAAATTCATGTTTATTTTGAGCCTTATTGATCATTTTCATGAAAATACTATTTACATGATACTTGTACACTCACACTTCATTGGTTTACTCATGACATTGCTTTCATGAGAATATTTGAGCTTCATAGATTTCGAGTATCAACTCTTGTGTTTTTAGCATGCTTCATGAGATATATATGATTTGGTTTCATGTTTGAAGGATCTTTAACTAGTTTTTTAAAAATTACTTTAACTAGTTATTTATTCTTCATTTGATAGTGTTTTCAAATTTATAACTATTTTCAAACAATATTTTTTGAAAACTTTCACCCTTTAAGGGCGGATGGATGGGCGACCATGCCTTGTATGCTCTAAATTGAAAATCTTTAAACATGTGCATGAATAGGGTGGATAGGTATGAGTTATACACATGTTCTTCATAGAATTCTATTTTTGTATACTCATATTTATTTTCCATATATGTATATCTCAAAATCTCAAATAACATCAATTTCAATTGGTATTTTCTTTTTCATGCATATATATGTTTTGATTGTGCTTGATTTACAATATCCATTACTTATTTAAAGCACAAATTATATTCATGCTAAGCTTGACTTAAAATTAAAAATAAATTGGTATCTTTATAAGCTTATGCATTGTTTTCAATTGGTATTTCAATTGACATTTTATTTGATATCAAAATTTACAATTAATTTCAATTGGTATCAAAAATACAAAATATTTTACTTTCATTGGTATCTTAAAATTTTGCTCATTTACAAGTGGTATCTCAAAATTTGTTTTGTTAACTTACGAGACTCCAAAATTTGTTTTAAAGTGATTTCAAAATTTTTGATATGAATTGCCTATATGCAAGGGGAGCTTAACATCTCTTCTATATATAAATTCATATTGAGTGTATCTTATATTGAGGAGCTTGACATCTCTTTTTTATGTGGTACACGTATGTAAGGGGAGCTTAACATCTTCACTTATACATTGTATATTATGCTCTATGTGAGTTAGGGTTTTGGCATCCTTTCTTCATGTAATGCATGTATGCAGGGGGCTAAATTCACGTCTCTCTTCTTCATGAATGTATATCGCGTATATATATCCTTATTGTTTGATTGTTTTCGCCCCTTTGTTGATGATTTGATAAAAAGGGGAGAGGGATATTTGATTTATATATGCATGATTTATATATGCATGTTTATTGATAAAAAGGGGGAGAAATATTTGATGATTCATATATGCATGTTTATTTCATTCTCTTGTTTTATAACAAAAAAGGGGAGAAGAATTTTTTGATTTATGCATGTTTATCTCCTTGTTTATGCATATAATTTGTTTAGTCTTATGAATTTTATTGAATATCTTATTGTTTATTGGTATGCATGAGTTTAAGGGGAGCTTCTATGAAGCTTATCTTTAATCCATGAATATATAACTCCATGAGTTTTGTCATCATCAAAAAGGGGAGATTATTAGCCCGAAGGCCCATCACTCTGGTTTTGATGATGATTAACTCATGTAGTTATAGTACTAATGATCTTGTGTTTAACTAGTCTCAGATATTAGATCAATATCTTAGTTGGTGTTTAGCTTCAACAAAGGATTTAAAGTGAAGTTTTGGAGCTAGCACATGTTGATTCAAGAGCTCATGCATCAAGATCGCATCAAGTACTCAAGAGGAGTCTAGCTTATTGGATCAAGGTTTAGACCAAGTCAAGAAGAAGAAGAAGATTTTCAAAGAGAAGACTTCCAAGAAGACTTGTGTCATGTTTGTAAGTGTCATGATTTTATTTTAGATAAAATGTAAAGGATAGATTAGTTGGTGGATTGCTCAAGTTTATATACACTCACACACAAGATTTATATGTATTTTGATAAAAGAGTTTTTGTTTTGAAAAATACCGGTTTGGTTTTTAAGCTTCAAAATATACATGTGTTTTATCAAAACTTATTTTAGAGCTTACTGTCAAAAATATAGATATTTCATCATATATGTGTAGTGGATCATATCCATACATCCTAAGCTTCAAAAGGGTTTAAAATATCTTGTTTTTGTATTTGGAGAAGTTTTGAAAAAATCAATTTTGAAAAATACAAATTTTTGTTTAAACCAAAATTTCTATATTACAAAAATAGTTCAAAATGTTTGTAACATGTTTTGATTTTTACTCAAACATGTTTTTATATTCAAAGTATATTAATGAACTTATTTTTGTAGAATTTATGAGAATTTATGGGATTTTATTGAAGGTAAAAAGACCATGTTTTAATCCCTAAGAATTTGTGACCTGGCCTTCTTCTGGTCGACCGGTCCGGTCGACCGATGTGCATAAACGTGCACAGCCACTTTGGCTGGTGGGCTGGTCAACCGACCCGGTCGACCGCCAGAGATCTCTGCTCTCTGGATCTGGCCTCGGTCGACGTGCGGTCGACCGGCAGAGGGCTTCTGCTCTCTGTATCTAGGCCTCGGTCGACCGGGCGGTCGACCGGTGGCACAACGGTCGGAAATCTGACTGTTGGTGGTCGACGGGCCGGTTGACCGACAGAAGGGAATCCTGCTGAGTTAGACCCCAACGGCTATATTTTTTAGGCCTATAAATTTGGGCTGTTTTGTGCTCTTTTCCATAAGATTTTAAGTGGGCTTTTAAGCTAGTTTTTCCTGCCTTTCTAAGTGTTTATGTCCACTTGTTTTAGAACCAAATACTTCCATATCAAAAAGAGAGAGTTTTCAAGAGTGTTTTGAAAAAGAGATTTCTTGAGTTTTTCACCACAAATTCTATCCAAGTTTTTCTCACACATACTTAAGCTATCCATTGCTATATCAATCCTATAGGGATCTTTGTTGTGAGAGAGTTTTAGGTGATCAAAGTGTTAAGATCACCAAAGTGTTCATCTTTGTATTTGAGGAGACAAACTTGCAGGTTCGTATTGTTTCGAGTTCTAGTGGGAGCTCGGTCTAGAGGTGCGGCCTCGGCAACCTAGTGTGCATGCGTATGTAGCTCTTGCGGGAACAAGAGAGGGACTAGTGAGTCCAAGGAGTTCTTGTGTGAACTCGATGTAGGTGTTCAGGCACCGAGTGATCCGGTGGGATCGATTCTAGTGAAAATCTTTCATAGTGTTGAAGGCGGGGACGTAGAGCAAGGGTGCTCGAACTTCGAAATAAATCTCCCGTGTTTGCGATTGCTCTCTCTATCTCTCACTTGTGTTTATATCTTGATGCTCTTATTGTTCATATTCATTACTTGCTTGATATACTTGTGCTTAAATTGATATATACTTGGGGATTGTTTGCTCACACTTGTATTCAATCAAGAGAGCCATAGCGGCACCTCAACTCTTATCTAGAGGAATCTTGAGGAGATAGTTCAGAGCCCTTCACGGGGAATTCGGCTACACTCTTGTTTTATTAATACTTGGTGTGTTTAGCTTAAAAATTTTTAGTTTGCATAAATAGTTTTAATTCCGCATTAATTCATCATTAGATTAGCTAGTCACCTATTCACCCCCTAGGTGATTTCAGTAACCTGGGGTTCTTGTTACGTGCTAAGTGCAATCAAGATTCTTACGGAAGTGAATTAGATTCTATTTTTAGGATTTTTAGTTTTTCTTTTTCATTTTAGATTAGGATTTTGCTCGAGGACTAGCAAAAGTAGGTATGGGGGTATGATGCGTGTGCTTTATATACATGTTTTACATCACTTTTTATGCCTATAGTTTCCCTATATAATGCTGCATGGGTATTTTTTTTAGTTTTATTTTGCAGATTTCAAGTCAAGAGAAAATTATAAGAAAATAACAAAAATTAATGAATTGATAATATCCATTGAACAAAAGAGTGCAGAACAAGAGACATGAAGAAGAGTTGGAACATCTCAATAGAGCCTTCACGTAATATCAGAAATTTCACAAAAATCTGAGACTGAAATAGACCAAGTTCAGCCACCCAACCGTAAATTTTGGTTAAGCAGCCGTGGACCAGTCAACGAGAATGCCAACTCAGAGGTGAATACGAGTCAAAAAGCGGAGCGCTAATACAACAAGAAATTCGGCCAGCTAGCCGAATTTTCGGCCAGCTGGTGGAACTCTGGCGGTGCTTATGGATAAAATTTTCCCAAAAATTCGTGTAAGTTAAGAAATCTAGATTTTTGTATTTGACTAGGGTTCTACTGCTCTCTGTTCTATATTAACGCCACCAAGCCTCTTATGAAATATACAATTTTATCTCTCTTTTATTTTAGGCAAAAATTAATAAAATTCTGCTATTAGTCATTAATTCTCAGAGTACTTTTAGCAGGAAATTCATCAAGGATTCATCTTTATTGGTGCTCTCTTATCTTTCTTTACTTTTATCTTTAATTGATTTTATTTCATGATCTATTTTTACATTATAATGTGTTCTACTTTCTTAGTTATGAACTAATTTTTCATAACTAGGGGCATGATGTAGGGATTGTATGATGATATAAGATTATGTTTTGTGTAAATTCTCCTATGTATTTTATAAAGTTTAAATCTTTTATATGCTAAGTTGTTAAATCTTATGCTTTATTGTTACAATTAATGCGCACAATTGATCAAAAGGTTAGGTTTGAGTCTGAGAGAAGATAAGCTAGCAAAAGCTTCTAGGATTAACAACCATAACTCGAAATGCTGAGGCGTAAGAGTTATGTAGTCAAATAAGAATATCCATCATACTTAATGCATCTTCTGACTAGCAATCTAATAGATCGAGAGATTGTGGGTTCTATATTTAGAAGATAGAATTGGTATTGTTCGAGAGAAAGTACTGATTAGGATAAGGAATTTTGATTGTTAGCATGATAGGATAAATTAGCACAAGTATAATATTTTATCTGGTTACAATTACCGAAATCATTATCCTAATTCTTTTCATAATTAAAATAAACATTTTTAGTAATAGTTTAGTTACATCATCTTCCAACTAAATTGATTATTCAAATAGAACTAGGAAAGATTAAGTTGGTACTTGAATAACAATCCTCATGGGAACGTTACTCTATTCACTACCATTACTTGAAAATGATAGGTACACTTGCCATTCGAATCTGCACATCGATAACCCACATTCCTATTATGTGCGGAGAGGAAGACGAAAGACATTGCCACCACACCTTGAAGCAGTTTCTCTGCATCACCTTCACCCCAAAAGACATGCAAGTTAAAGAAAAACATGATAGACCCCTATATTATACAGGGTATATCTAATAATCTGAAGTGTACCGTATTCAATATCCAGGATCCGCATAAAGGATTATGCCCCGCAAGGCATTCAACATTTGGGGATCTCTACCCACCGATTAAGCGCCACTCAGACAACCATCTATGGGTTCAACGCCAATGTTACATGCTTGATGGGGAAAATTAAACTCAGATGTCAAATTGGGGACCTGAGATCTGAGGTGACATGTTATGTCATTGACGCCGACACCTCGTATAACTTGCTGTTGGGACACTCTTAGATTCACCGCAACTCCATTGTCCCATCCACTCTTCATCAAGTGATGAAATACGTTAATGAAAATGAAAAAGTAAGAATGTTTATTGTTAAAAAGCATCCATTCATACTTCACTGATTCCCTCCTCTATCAAGATTCTTTTAAGGCTGATGAGAATTCGTACCCAGAAGTCGACTCTGGTAACAAAGCTAATATGGAGCTAGAAGAAGAAGAGTATCCCTGGGCAAGAAATCCCCTTGTAACGAGCATTGATAAGCTCAATTTCAATACCACCGCTAATGTTGAAGGCGAGTGTTTATTAATAAAAAAAAATCTAGATTTGGCTTATTCTTCTGCATTTGCTTCAATTCTGTACTGTCAGATACTAGTACTGACGTAGACAATGACCCTTAGTCAGCAATGGATGCCCTAACATCATTGCGTGTACCAATAAAGTCATCCTTTATGGTACGGAGAAGATCTGCGGTGCACGCAAAACTCTCTTTGAAATACCAGCCAAGCGGAAGGGTCAAAAGCCAATTCTATTTGAAATAATCGAGTCTGAGCCCTTAACTTGTGAAAGCTTCAGGGGGGGTCAAATCTCCATAACTTTCATTATGGATAAAAGTCGTATCACATGATGGAAAGAATAGGGTATGATTTCACCAAAGGATTGGTCTTTAATTTTGGCAAAGGAAAGCGAGCATACCCCGTTCATTTGTACCAAAAGTTAAAGCCTCGACTACTATCACAAGACCTGAAGAGAACTCGGTTATGCGTCTACACCAGTCTCTTCAGATTCTGAAACTGAGAAGAAGTCTACCATGATAGCTCATCAGTGATCAGTCACATATATTGCATATATATTGTTACCTTACCATACTTTTTAGCTAATAAATCCTATTAATAAGTCTTCTTCTTTGTTAAATGTAGGCCCAATTGCTAAAAGAAAGGAAGGAGAAACAAGCCCAAAAGCCCATCAAATTCTGATTTAATCAGAATAAATTCGAAATCAGGGAATCAGGGCAGATCTTGGTAAATCAGAGAGGTTGAAAACCGGTTGAAATGAATCTTCCTGAATCAAGCGGTTGAAGCCAACAAATCAAAGATCGTTTCGTCAAATCTGGGAGTTGCAATAGTGAAACCAGGAAGACAAAAGGGAGACCTAATCCACGCCAACCAATCCTCCACCTGGATGTGGCCAATTGGCCACATCCAGGCCGCGGATTCGCGGCCCAAGCTGTGGATCCGTAGCTTGTTGGTGGAGATAAGGGGAGCGTTGCTCCCCTTATCTCCTCACTCCCTGCCCTCTGAGGTTTTGCCTATAAAAGCTAGGGTTTTGTACTGAAAATAGAGTGAAGACTAGGATTGGATTTTTTTTTATTCTTAAGGATTTAGGCTCTTTGTTAGATAGTATAAAAGTTATATTTTGTTTTGCAAATTGTAGTTCAGTACAAATACTTGTGAGAGAGAGGAATTGAGTGCTTGTAACTTGAAGATTGAAGTGACATCAATACAAGAGTCGAGCTACATTTTCTTCTACTCATTTTACGGTATGTTTTACTTTAATTACTTGCATTGTTTCTTGTTCCCATAAGTAGCTAAATCGATTTTTTGGGCTCACTATTGTACCTCTCTCCAATTCTTCTTCTTTTCTGATTTTCATGAAAAAGACCTAATGAATCATTTTCATGCCTAACTTAAAGCCTTTCTTCTTGAAAGTGTTCTTGAAGGCACATGAGGATGGGTTTGGATCTTTAAACTCCTACTTCTTTTAAGAACGTTTCTTGAACTATTTTATTCCATGCTTCTTCACGCTTGATGATTTAACATTCGATTCAAAACGATTTCTTAAAGAAAAGGGTGAACTCTTCCAACCATCTTATATGCTTTACTTCAAACTTTCTAAAGTCACCTTAAGTTTTGCCTATGATCAAGTTGAGGCACTAAGGATTTCAATAGAAGAATAAACGGTTGAGTAGTGAGATAGTGAGCCCAGATTTTCTTCTTTTTATTAAAATCAACCAAACAAGTTTCGAGCTTTTTAAATCACCTTCTCCAAAGCCTTCTCCAAAGTTGCAATTTTTCTTTTAATCATCTTCTTCTTTCCACTCTCTTTTCGATTAAAAAACGAGCACAATTCTTTGTTATTCAACGAAACACCGAAAAGCTTTCATCGCATTCCTCCTCGTGGACACGACCCGTTAGCCATAAGCTACACAAGTAACTTCTTAACTCTTTGATTGTTCTTTGATTTTTACAATCAATTTTGGCGCCGTTGCTGGGGAGGGTACGAGATTTGTTTTTTAACAAGTTTGGTGTGTTGTTTCAGGGACTTGAAGATTCAGATCTAGTATTCAAGCTTTGCAAGAGAAGACTTGCAAATTCTGTGCCCCTACTCTCGAAAGTAGGAAACAGAATTTCAAGAAATTGTGTTGCAAAAGTTGAAAATTTCATTGGACTACTAAAACTCTTTTTTGCAGGACAGATTTCTCGCAAAAAATTAAGTTTTTTGTACGTTATATTCTTGCTATATCTGCTATCCACCATCCCTGTTTTAATCCAACAGTATTTTAATGATTGTTAATTGCTTAAAAAAACGTTTAGACTTGCATTCTAGGCATTTGTCTAATTACGTTTATTTTATAATTACTGTTGAAGATAGCTGGAGACAGGGTATGTATGCATAGCATATAGTTAGGAAACATTCTAGGGTGATATTTGCTTTGAATGCTACTTTTCTATATCTTGCACACTTTGTACAAATCAATTCTAAGGGCAAAAATCCAAGTCAACATAAGGTGGGGAAGTCATTACCCTTCCTTAGCCCACAAACCATCTCCAAGTACGCACAACCTAAGCCTAAGTAAAATCTGATAGACATTGGTCTTAGGGACATCTCGAACTCATTAGGAGATTATCTTAAGATGGAAGTGTTGTGTTGGAATTTGACCTGCCAAATTAGTGTCTAGGAAAGGGATTAAGGGCCGAAAGCCCGAAGGGTGGTGGTTACTTAATTACGGAACGTTTTTGAGGATAACCTCCCACCAATCTTGCCCTGACTGGCTGATTAGCTTATGGTCAAAGTCTGCATTATACCTCCAGTGGACAATCAACCAGTTAGGAGTTGTCTAGGTCAAGGTTACCTTAAACTAGGCTTGGTTGTTTTCTCTTCTTGACTATTGGTAAACTTGTTTGTGATTGTGTTTGTGTATGCAAGTGTGGTCAAGAGACCCTAATTCATCTAGGTTAACTAGAAAACACATCACCACCCAAGTTCGAAACAAGATCAGATTCAGTTATGGATCAACTGACATCTTTGCAGGATAGGTTCTATCCCATTAGAACATCACTTCCATTCTGCATCCAACTTTCATCGGTTGGTGAACACAACTTTGAGCTTAAGCCACAGTTCATCAATACACTCCCTAAATTCCATGGCTTAGAATCCGAAGATACTTATTTCTTCATAAGAGAATTTGAAGAAGTATGCTTAATGATGAAAATCCCACACCTTGCAGATGATGCTATTAGGTTGAGATTTGTCCAATTGCTCTTAAGGACTTAGCCAAGAAATGGCTCTACAGCTTAGCGGCCGGCTCTATCACATCTTGGGATGATTTCATTAAGGTCTTCTTGAAAAAATTCTATCCAATCCACAAGACCGCATTCATTAGGAAAAATATCATGTAGTTCAAGCAAAAACCTAGTGAACCGTTTTGGAGGTACTTTGAACGCTTCAAAGACCTCCTGTCCAATATCCTCAACATGGAATAGAGAAATGGCGACAATGCCAAATTCTTTATGATGGTTTAGACTACTCGACTAAGACCCTCTTAGAAAGCATGTGCCAAGGGGGATTCTTGCAGAAGGATGAGCATGAAGGATGGGATTTATATGAGAATCTAGCTGAAAAGACCATCCAATGGGAACCTTCTAGTGAAAGCTCTAGAAATCCAAACTCTATCTCTTCAAAAGGAGGTCTCCATTCGATTGAATCATCCATAGCTAACGAGGCTAAGTTAACTAACCTAGCGAGAGAAGACTGGAAGCTTTAGAAACTAAGGAACCAAGTCCAGTCAATCAAGTCAGCCCGAACCAATTTCCAACTCCGGGTTATACATACTGTCAGGCCATGAATCATGTGTTTGAGGAGTGTCCTGTATTTCAAGCTCACCAACACTTTTCTGAACCGATGAATGCGACCTTTTCAAGGCCGAACAATGATCCTTACGCTCCAACGTACAATCTTGGCTGGAGAAATCACCCAAATTTCTCATGGAGCAACAAAATAATGACCACCCACGGTCAAACCATGCAAGCCATTTCCATCATTCCAATAATTCTTCCGATCATCAGCTCAACTTTTCCAATCACCCTCACAATTCTCCTAACAATTTTTTAAATTATCAGCAAAATTTTCCCAACCAAGCTCCACCATTTCCTTCCAGAATCCTCAACTCGAAAGGAGAATGACTGATTTTGAAAAAAATATGGAAAGGTACATGAAGAATCAAGATTCCCTCATGCAAACAATACAGAGGCTAGAGGCTCAAATGAGCCAGTTAGCCAACCCACACATAAGAGGCAAAAGGGTACCTTGCCCAGTCAACCAATTATGAATCCTAGGAATTCACAACGAGCTCATTTGATTGAGGATCAATCACTGAATCAATGTAATACTGTTCATACATTGAGGTTGGGAAAGAAAGTTGATAACCAAGTGTCAACACCACCTAATCCTAGTTAGCACAATCACACTTCAGCATCCACCTCATCTAATCCCACTCCTCCTAAATTTGATGAATCTGAAAAAGATAAGTCAACCAGTCATGTGCACAAGCCTATAGCACCATTTCCTAATAGACTGAAAAAACAAGCAAAATCCACACATGGATAAGATAATTGAGATCTTTAATCAAGTGAAGATAAACATGCCACTTCTTAATGCCATTCAACAAGTCCCATCTTATGCTAAGTTTCTTAAGGACATGTGTACCAAGAAGAGAAAGACTAATGTACCTAAAAAGATCTTCTTAGCCACTAACATTAGTGAGCTTCTATCGGGTCCGATCCCTGTTAAGTACAAGGATTCAGGTAGTCCAACCATTGCCTGCACAATAGGACAAGCCGAGATTAGTCGTGCACTTCTTGACTGGGAGCAAGTATCAACTTGCTTCCATTCTCAGTTTATCAACAACGAGGGTTGGGCGATCTTAGTCCAACTTAGGTCACTATCCAACTGGCTGACCGTTCAGTGAAAGTTCCAAAAGGGGAGATTAATGATTTCCTTATCCGGGTCGGGGAGTTTATTTACCCTGTTGATTTCATAGTGTTGGCCCGGAGGCCTTCCTCTCTAGTTTTGATGATGATTAACTCATGTAGTTATGTTTACTAATAATCTTGTGATTTTAGTTTCAGATCTTGTAACAAGATATTAGTTGGTGATTGCTTCAAAAGAGGAGTTTGGAAGCCTTCACTTGGTGATTCCCGAGCCCGAGCGTCAAGATCATTCATAGCCATGCTCGTAGGATCACGGTGTTTGGACCGAGTCGACTTGAAGATGAAGATCGTCAAGAAGACTTAGGTATCCTAGTTTAGTTTAGTGTGTTTAGATCCATTTGTAAAGCTTAGTATAGTTGATATGCTTAAGTGCTCAACACACACAAGTTTTATGTTTTGGATTTGGTTTTCATGAATAGTTGATCAAAACAAGTTTACTTTATTTTTATGTATATTAGATGTGCTCTATATACATACATGCTTACATGACTTATACAAACTTAGTTTGACATACCTATTCATGTAGTTTTATGTTTTGGTATTTTTAACAAAACATATTTTTGGAATTAAAGACAAAAACCACGATATATATATGTTTCATGTATAATGGACTTATGTCCATATGCAACATGCTTCAATGTGTTAAATATCATATTTTTTTATTTCAATGTGTTTTAGGAAAAATCAGATTTCCTATTGAAAAATCCAGTTTGATAAAATACAGTTTTGGTTTTGGTAAAAATAATAAGACACAAAAATAGTTCAAATTGCTTGATATTTGAGTTAAAATTTTTATCACATGTTTATATATCAATGCAAAATGATAAAACTATTTTTGGGGATTTTCAGAAGAGTCAAAAGAATTTTTAGAAATATTTTTAACATGTTTTTCTGACCCAGGTTCTGACCCAGAACTGTGCTGACAGGCCAGGTCGGTCGACCACAACGGTCGACCGAACCATGGGCCGGTCGACCGTTGCGATCGACCGACGTGCACAGCCTTGTGCACGTCTGACAGACATAGGGCCGGTCGGCTGGTCGGTCGACTGGACCAGAGAGCTTTGCTCTCTGTATCTGGGCGGTCGACCGGGCGGTCGATCGGACCAGAGAGCCCTGCTCTCTGTATCTGGGCGGTCGACCGGGCGGTCGACGACCAGATTGCCCCAGCGGTCATAAATATGACCGTTGGCGGTCGATTGGGCAGGTCAACCGCAGGCCTGTCAGGCTGCCAGATCAGCCTAACGGCTAGTTTCTTGGGGAGCCTATAAATACCCCATTTCTTGGGGGTTTTAACTAAGATTTTTTAGAGCAGAAATCCCTATTCTCTGGTTTTAAAAACAAGTTTTTCAAAAGTGTTTAAGAGCTTAAAGATTCCATCTTTATTGTTTTCAAGGGTTTGGAAAATTTAAAGAAAAATAGGTTTTTGGGATATTGCTTTAGATCCTCATTTCTATCATATTGCAAGTGTTTTCCCAAAGATTTTTCTTTGTTATTTGATTTCAAAACACATTGATTTCCACACTTGAGCTATATCTTCTATCCTATTCTATTAGGATCTTTGTTTGTGGAAAAGAGATTGTTTGAGGTTGATTAAGCCTCCAAGTTGTAAACACCCTTGCTTTTGTTGTATCCCGCTTTGGTAGAGGTTGATCGGGTGATTGGTTGCTCCCTCTAGTGAGAGGTGGAGTTGGTTGTTGTTTGCTCCCTCTAGTGAGAGGTAGAGTTGGTGTTTGTAACCCTCTTCGGTAGAGGTGTTGGTTGTTGTTTGGCTACGGGCCTACCCCTCGGTTGTGAGGCGGTGTTTGAGAGAGGAGTTCGGTACTCCTAGTGTTGTAACAAATCCTCCTCGGTGGAGG